>PVIY010028871.1:0-32704 GCA_004026745.1 Myrmecophaga tridactyla | reverse complement strand
GCTATAAGACACCCACCCCAGAGGGATGTCACAAGAACTCAGAGTGATCCTTACAAAGCACTTAGCACAGCTACTGACGCATAGTAGGGCCTCAGCAAATATTATTACAATGCTTGCCACCTTCTCAAGAGGTCTCTTTTGTATTGTGTGAAAATTCCACGCAGGCATGGAGTCTGTCTTGCTCTGTCCGCCTGTCCAGCATCTAGCATGGTGCTGGACACACAGTAGGTGCTCTGCCTCGTCGCTGAAGACTGTGTGAACAGTGAAGGTGCACCTTCTGGCCTTGGCCCTGCTACTCCTGACAGACGCTCCCCGCAGAAGCCGCCCACTGGGCCTAACAAGGGAAGGGGGCGCAGATGCCAGCGCAGAGGCCAGCAGTCACCTGCCTGTGGTCACTGCCCGTGCCAGCCTGAAGCAGCCTCGCGTCCCCTGGCCCAGAATCAAGGGGTCATCTGTGGGTCCCAGCTGGGGAAGGCCCAGCAGGTAAACACAGACTGGGTGTCTGACCACAGGACAAGAGGGGCGAGGGCAGGCAGGCTCCCCCAGTCCTCACAGGGTCAGAGAGTGAAACTAAATGGGAGGCCCACACAGGCCGTGAGGTCAGAGGGGACCCCTGGGGGCCTACCAGGACCACAGGGGAGAGCCTGGATTTGAACGCAGACCATTCGGCTGTGAAGTCTGTGCTTCACACACACAGACCCTGATTCTGTATATTTCCACATTCACAATGTCCAAAAGCCGGGCAGGTGGCCGAAGGAAGTTCCTGCCAGTGGCTCCTGGCCAGGCACGTTTCTGACCGCCCCCCCCCCACCAGGAGATACCTGACAACGTCTAGAGACATTTGGGATGTCACAGCAGGGGAGGAGGTGTGCAAATGGCTTCCAGCAAGGAGAGCCCAGGGACCCGCCCATCACCCACGGAGCACAGCACTGACCCCAGGACGGGGGCACCTGCCCGCAACCCCCCATGCGCAAAGCTGAGGCCCCATGCCAGCCCGGCCTGTCGGGCTTTCCCTGCGTCTGAGTGCGTGATGGTGGCCTCTCAAGGCACGACGTCACCGCGGCCGGCCAATGTCAGGGTCGCAATGGTGACCAGCCAGAGTGCTGGCCTGGGTTGGGGTGACAGCAACAAAGAGCACACAGCCCGCGGAGGCAGAGCACAGGCCAGGGGAGAAGGGGTGGTGGGGAAGGGGACGCTCCTCCGGGGAGGCTTCCAGGCAAGTCCCTGGGGAGGGAGGGCGGGATGGTCACCCTCAGCTCTGAAGGGGCCACACCCGGAGCCCTGAGGGGAGGCGCCGGGAGGGGCAGGAGCGCCAAGGCCCTGGGGCAGGACGCCGGCCTGGGGGGGCCTGGAGGGTCCAGCCCGTCCTCATGGGGCCCGGGGCCCAGGGCCCGGGGCGGGCTTGGTCTTACCCTGGATGAGACGGGAACCAACCACGATTAACTGGATACTTAGACGTTAAGTTTTTAAAAAAGAGAGTGGAGGCCTGCGTTTAGCAATAGACGCAGAGATGGCCAGGCGGGCGGAGGGTGAACAGGTACAGTCAGGGCAGAGGGGGCCCGGGAACCTGAGCGGGGCTTCTGAGTCCTCTGCGCGGGTTTTGTTTACATATGTCCTGAAGTCTGAAGTTATTTCAAAATAAAACGCTCAAAAAGCAGAGTGGCGGGTCTGCCCCTCAGCAGGCAGCCGCCCCCGCGGAGCTCCGGGGAGCGGTGGCCGAGGCCAGGCCTGGGATCCCCCCAGAGCTCTCGGATGGGACCCCCCGGCCCGCCCCATGGCCGCGGCCTTGACCCGAGCCCACCTCGCCTCGGGGGGCCGCAACCTGCCCCCCTGCCCAACCCCGAGGCCCGGAGCCGCGACCCAAGACGGCTCCGACCGGCCACCCTGCCCGGCCCGCTGCCCCGCCAGACGCCTGCGGAGGGAGGCGCGCACCCCAGGACCGCGGAGGTGGGGCTCCTCCGCCTCACAGACCTGAGCCCGGCCCCCGAGGGAAGGGCCGGGAGTGGGGCGCCGGCTTCTCCGCTCACGGGCTTCACACAGCGGCCCCGCCGGGAGAGGGGCGCCGGGAAGCCGGGACGCCAAGGCCCTGCGCCTCCTCCCACGGTGGCAGGTCCGCGGCCGCCAGGGCCAAGGCCCCGGGGTGCGGCCTCGGCCCCCCGGTCACCCCCACAGGCCCAGAACCCGGGAGGGCGCCCCGAACGCGTGCCAGGGCGCAGGTCTCGCCACCAGACGGCCCCGCGCACCTCCCAGGGAGGGTCAGCCACATCCAGCGCGGCCCGGCCCACGGGCCAACCGGAGGCTGAAATCACTGGGACCCCGGCCCTCGATTCTCCCCACGTGCGCGCCCCAGGGCGTCTCGCGGGAGCAGTAATTTTGCTCATGGACAGAATGTCCCACTGGGGAGCTGAGGGTCCTGACGTGCAGCCAGACTCGCCCGCCTCATGCCTCGGCTCTGTGGGGCTGTGTGAGCTTGGGAAACTGACTTGGCGTCTCTGGGCCTGTGTTTCAACTGTAAAACAGAAAGCACAATACCTGGAGCTTCTGAGTTAATCCACAAGAATGCTTTTCATAGGTCTCATAAACTTTCAGCACTCGGAGCGAATTATTGTTACTGCTGTTGCACTCATCTAATAAACGTGCTAAAAATGTGATTCTTTCTGTTGACCTTTTTTTAAAAAATATATCCATATATGCATAATTTCATATGAAAAGGGTATTAAAAACAGGATTTCCAATACCCTTTTAATGTTTTTTTCCTGCTTGCCTTTCTCCCTTTCCTCCACAAGATGTGCAACCTTCCACCCTTCCCTCCAAGCTCCTGTAGCCTCACACGACGCACACATGTATATTAAGTTACTGTTTGTTTTTCAAAAATGGAATCACCTTATATTTACTTCTTAGCTTGTCATAACACAGTCTCATAAAAATCCCCCCAGCCACCAGTTAGTGACTGCAGAATAAAAACGTACCCCACGCTCCCACCCCAACCCTGACATTTCTTCTTAGTATGAGACATTAGAGAATCTTTAAAAAAAAAAAAAAAAACGATGACAACAGCAAACCGCAGCTTCTTGTTTTGTCAAGCAGAGGTCCAATGAGAAGAAACGCTTTGGTCTCCTCCCGGCAAAAAGCAGAACCACAGAAAGCACTCTGCGAGCTGCCTGCTCACACCCTGGTCCTCAGGAGCCCCAGCTCAGGCCGCTCACTGGGCACCGGGAGGGACAGGTGTGTTCTCGGCCAAGGGAGCCCCTCCAAGGGCTGCGGACCAACCCAAGGGGGTCTGACCTGAGAAATGTGCCAGACTCTCTTCCAACCACGGCCCTGAGGTCTGTCCCAGACACACCTGTTGGCACCTGTCCTGAGGTCTGTCCCCCCCTTGCAGGAAGGACCTTGGGCCCATGGCTCGCTCAGCCTCCTCCCTAAGGGAAGGCCCAGGCAGCCTCAGCTGCCTCCCCCTGCTGCAACCCCCGAAAGGGCCAGTGCAGTGTTCTGAGCCCCTGTGTGCCCGGCGTACTTCTAAGAGCTTCAACCTCAAAATGATGCAAGCCTTACAACACTTGTACGACGTGCGTACCATACTATGCCCATTGCACAGATGAGGAGACCGAGGCACAGAGCAAGGCAGGGCATGCCCAGGGTCTCGCATGGTCAGTGTGGGATAAAGCTGGGCTTTGAACACCAACAGCACAACCCACAGTGTGCAGGAGGAACCGAGCAGCCTGCCATGTCCACACTTCCACAGTCCTAAGGCTCACACAGACCTGGGTTCGAATCCCAGCTCAGCCGCTTTCACAAGTCACTGTGCCAAGCCCTTTACAAGCCAGAGGATCTGCAAAGTGCTTAAGGGCATGAGCTCTGGGGTCAGGCAGCCTGGGTTCAAATCCTGACAATGCTACTTATGATCCATCACTTAAAACTCTCTCTGCCTCAGTTTCCTCATCTGTCAGTAGGGATAAAAACAGTGCCAGCTTCCTAGGTGTGACGGGAATATTGAATTAGTTGATAAATATCAAGTTCTTGGGAAAGTAAATGATGAATGATTGTCAGTTCCAAGACAAAAATGACTATCTTTCATTAAACCTACCTATGAACACCTAGGGAATTTTCTCCTACAACTTCTTTGGTTTCCCCCAAAAGAAATGCAGCAACTCTATGAAAGTTGCTGTCCTTTCCTTTTCATGACTCTTAAACGCACACAAAATACAGCAACAAAGTCATGGCGCTTCGTCTGAAGGTGGGAGTAAAGTCTAGTTCCTGCAGGGGATGGGGTAAGATGGGGAGATTCTGGAAGAACCACAGAGCCCCGGGCCTAGAACAAACAAAACCACTGGTTCCTCTGGACAGAGTTTAGAGAGTCAAAAGGAAACTCACTGAGAGTCCCTGTCCTCTTTTCAGTGCTGACTCAGGCCTCACTTCCTCCAGGCAGCCCTCCCTGACCACTCCCGCTTTCTGGATGCTGAAACCCCATACCCTTAATCTAATCAGCCATTGTATTTGTTTAGTTAGCATATAACAAGAATAACAAGAATAATGATAACCAATTATAATACCATTAATTAATGAAAGCTAACACTAGCAACTATTAATTAGTGCAGCTAGCTATTAATTAATAACTCTTAATTAATGATAACTAATACTTTACTACCTATCAGGTACTGTTCTAACTCATTAACCCATTTAATCCTCTTAAACACCCAGTAAGAGGGCAACGGTAGCTCAGTGGCAGAGTGCTTGCCTGCCACGCCAGAGACCAGGGTTCGATTCCCAGTGCCTGCCCATGTAAAAGAAAAAACCCTATTAAAAAAAAAAAAAAAACCTGTAAGACAGGCTCTACTATCATCCCCTGTCTTACAGATAAGGAACCTGAGGCTCTGAGAGATTAAGCCACTTATCCAAGTCCCACAGCCCAAAGATTTGACCAAGCAGTCTGGCTCCAAAGCCCAGCCTCCTTTGGATTTTAAAACCCCCATCTTGTCACTAGAGCATCCTCTCCTAGAGGGCAGGGGCATGCTGGCTTTTCAGCATCTCCCCAACAACTCAGCCGGATTGCAGAGGCTTAATTCCGCTGCCTGATGAGAACTTAAACTCGATGGCACCAGAAAGCCAGAGCAACATCGACCGCATGGAACTAAAAGTGGGGAGGGTTTACTGCGCATTCTTCCCAGCCAAGGGGGAAGACTCAAGGGGGAAAATCCCTTAGCAAATATAAAGCCTGGGAGGGGAGAGTGGGAAGACACAAGAGAATCACAACCTGCAGGCTGCCAGCCGAGCTGGGTAGAGAGATCTGCCGACAAGCAGTTCCTGAGTTTTCAAAACTAAAAGGCCTTGGTTTGTTTAGGGGCCATTTCTGATGGGGTAAGATGAGAGAAGCCTCCAGTGGCTCCGGGTGACTGGGTATGACGGGTCAGATTACACAATGAGCCCAGATTGGGGACACCCAAATGAACAAAGCCAGAAGGAAGCCCTGATTCCCCTTCCCTCGTTTTATAGGTAGGGAAACTGAGGCCAGGACAGGGGACACGACGGGTCCAGATGTCAAAACTAAAACCAGCTCATTCCAGAACTGACACATCAGCATCAGAATAATTTCATGAACTCTGCAGATTAAGTGTCAAGGTGATACTTCTTCCTGTTTGCTTGTTTAATGAAAATGGTTGATCCCAATCAATTTCCATTATTCCAGCTTCCTTGGACTCTGCACATGGACGATTTAAAACCACAGTTAAACCAAATGCACCCTACATCAGCTCTGAAAGACAGCGCACCATTTAGGGCAAGGGCGTGGGAGGGAGAGGTACAGTTCCTTTCCTGTTAATATAAAAATTGGTTTGTGTTTCCTGTTTCCCTTCCAGACTGAGGCACAGGGAATGGCTCAGAAGGAGAAGTGAGGAGTTCCCCAGAATTTGACATCCCTTAGAGATACCAGGGCCATTCTACATCTTTAATTCAGAAACTGCCAGCTTCAACTTGAGCAGATGCCCTTTTTTTTTTCTAAACTGTGAGAGAAGGAGAGATGGGAGAGACACCAGCTCTGCCTTATCCCCCCAGGCCTCTCTAAAGGCTCCCTTGGCCAAACAGTTTTCTGTGCTCTGCACCCCTAAACACGCGCTCCCTCCTTTCACAGGCAGAGGGGCCCCCTCGTCCCAGAGCCTCACACAGCCTCACCTGCCCAGACCCAGGCAGCTCCAGCGCAGCCCAGAGTCTCCCTCCTACCCCCAAAGCCTGAGGCTGCAGGGCCGGCTCCCCAGTCTCTGCAGGAGTCGCCTCCCCGCCCCCGCCCGCCCTTCCCAAACCAGGATTAAAAGACTTCCTAGAGCAGAGCAGGGAGTAAATGAGCGCCCAGCAGGAAGCATGGAGATTAAAGCCTCTGGAGTCTCCGAACTTCCACCCTGGGCTCTGCCCCAGTCCCACCCCCTCCACCCCCTCCACCCCCTAGCCATTTTTCTCACTTCCTAGGAAAGTAGGGAAGTGGCCCCTTCCTCTGTCTCACAGAAAAGGAAAGAAAAGGAAAGAAATACAGCATAGAATAGGGGTTTAGAGCACTGGCTAGGCTGCCATAGCTCAAAGCCCAGTATCCCCGCTCCATCGGCTGTGTGACCCCGGGCAAGCTACTCAACCTCTCTGAAGCTAACTCTTACGATCTAAAAAATGGTGGAACTAGTTGTCCGTTGGTCGCTTGTGAAGGTTAAGTCTGCTACTGAGCCATGCAGGATGCCTGACACATAGCAGGCTCTCAGTTGTTACTTCACAGAGTCTGAGGCTGCGGCTGTGCGACTTGGAGATGGAGACGCCTGGATTATCAAGTCCCGAGTTCGAACCCCAGTCTCCCCGAGTTCCAGCAAAAAGGGGTATAGAGGAATGGGGCGTCCTGCCCGGGGGCTGGGTCCATCTCCGCCCCGCCGCCGGGCTTCGGCTTTTATCTTCCCTCTCCGATGCGGAGGGGCGCGGGGCTCTAGGATTTCCAGGGTCCGGACCCCTCCAGGTGAGCTCTGGGCGGCGCAGCCGGCGGCCAGCGCGTCCCCGAGAAAAGACGCAGGAGCCAGAGCGCCCGGCGCCTGGTCCCAGAGCCCCTGCCTCGCGGATGCAACTAATTTTGAAACTATCTGAAAGGCGGGGAGGGGGGAGAGGAAGACAAAAGGGCAGCGCGCCGGGGAGGATTCGAGAGCCGGGGACCCCGGCCCGGAGCCGGAGCACACGGCAGCCAGGGAGGCGACAGCGCGGCTCTGGAGGAGCCTGGCTCTCCCCACTTCTCCGCGCCCCACCACCCCGCAGGGCGCCCCCAGAGGCGACGTGCGGCCCCCGGGGACCGCGGCCACAGGTCGGGAAGACCCTCGGGACGGCAGGGCAGCGGCCAGAGCGGGTGCTGTCCCCGCGCCGCGGGCGACACTCACCGACTGCAGGAAGCGCAAGGTGCCCACGTAGTCCCTCTCGGTGCCCAGGATCTCGTTGAGGACGCAGAGGCGGAGGCGCAGCTGGCGCTCCGACTCCCGGGCAGCCGCGCACGGACCCGGGCCGGGACCCGAGCTGGGCGCCGCGGCGCCGGGAATCGGGGGGTCCGGGTGGGCACTGTCCCCAGCCCGGTCGCCGCCGGGGCCGCTGCCGCCGGGAGCCTCCATTCAAGCGCGGCCGCTCCGGCGCCGGCTCCTTCCCCCGGCCGAGGTCGCGCCGAACCGCGACTCACGCGTCCAGGCGCCCCATCCCGGACGGGGCGCGCCGGCGGGCCGGGCTCAGCGGCGGGCCCGGCGCATGGCGCGGCGGGCGGGACTGGGGGGCGGGCGGCCCGGGCCGGGGGCGGAGGCAGCGCGCGGAGGCCGGACCAGGGGCGGGAGGGGGCCGGCCCTCGGGTCTCCCAGACGGCGGGCCCCGCCGCCGCCGCCGCCCAGGGAACGTCTGCCAAGTGCCACGCCGCGCTCGGGCCGCAGAGGAGCTCGGCGCGCGCACGGGGCCCCTTGGCGACGCGCCGCTGCGGCCCGCGGCCACGTCGGAAGCCCAGCGCGGCCGAAGCGGGGACGCGCGGACAGAAGCCCTTCCCGGAGGGACCCTCGGGAGCCGGGAGGGCCCGAGGCGGCGCGCCCGGAGCAGCCGGCGCACCCGCTCTGCGCCCGGCCGCGTGGCGCCCGCTCCCCCGCCCCCCGCCGCGGGCTACGCCACCCCCACCCGGCCACGCGACACCCCCCGCGCACGGCCACTCGCGCGCGGGGCCCGCCGCCGGCTGCTGCGCTGCTGCTCGGGCTGAGGGAACGCCGCGTGGAGGAGCTCGTGGCGGGCCGGCTCCGAGCAAGCCCCGCGGCCCCGGGAGGGCGCAGGGGCGGCCCCGGGAATGCTGAGGGCCGCGCGGGCCTGCCTCTCAGGGACACCGGACCCTTCGCCGCCACGACCTTGGCAAGGAAGACGCGCGGCTCGCTCGCTCCTGCGCCCTCATTTCTCTTTCCTCTCCCTTTCTCTCTCCATTATTCTTCCTTCTCACTCTTTCCCTCTTTTCTTTCTCTGTTTCTCTCTGAGCTTCTTTGTTCCCACGAGGTGACCCTGCCCTTTCCCCTCTCCCGGGAGAAACTGTACTTACCCTCGAGTCACTCAGCCAGTGGCAGCATGGAGGAGTCCAGTCTCGCCATCCCCACCCCTGCACAGGGGAGACGTCCTGGGAACCTGCTCTAGTCTGGGCAGGGTTCAAATCCCAGGTTCCTCGCTTAGCTTTCCTCTCCTGCACAGCCTCAATTTTGGAATAACCTCCCCATCGCCTGGATCCTGCTCGGGGTTATTGCTGATCTATGGGGTGCATTTGGAACAGGGCGTAGAAACATTTCTATAAATGCTAGTTCTTGTTTTTAATTATTATTTGTGTGAACTGAACTCTTGGGCTTTTGCCCCACTTTCCAAACTACCCACACAATTCTTATCCGAACCCTGTTTGCTCGGCCAGAGATTATATGATATCGCAGTGGGTCAATTGATTCGTATAATCCCAGCAAGACATTATTGCTTATTTATATTCTGTTCCAAGCACCTAGGATTGCTCCCGCGATGGCCTTGGATAAATAAGGCAGGTGCCTGAGGACCCAAGGAGAGAGTGGGGTGGCGTCTGCCCAGAGAGTGCTGTTTCTTTGGGATCCTGAGCCAGGTAGCATTTGATCTGAGGCTTTGAGGGAGTCTGAGCAGGGGGTAGAGGTAGGTGAGCCTGCCACTTAGTTCTGTCCAAAAGATAGCTGGCCTCTTGTTCCCAAGTTTCTGAGAAAAGGGTGGGGGTCTCTGCAGTAGCCCTGCCACCTGGAAGCTGTGTGGTCATAGCTTGGGCCCCTACACCTTTCTAAGCCTCAGGGACCACGAAGGGAGAGCATGGGGAGAGCATCTGGGTCTCAGAATGAAACAGCCTTGCGTTTGTATCCCAGCTGCACATCTAACTAGCTGGGTGACCTGGGCAACCCACTTCCCCTCTCTGAGCCTCAGCTGCCCAATCTGTAAGATGGGAGTCTTTGTGAGAGTGGATCGTATATAAACTGGGGTTTTTAGCCTCAAGGCTTTAGACTTTTGGGGGCAGATGGTTCTCTGTGACGGGGAGGCAGCCTGCCCGTTGTACAACATTCGGACACATCCCTGGCCCCTTCCTACTACGTGCCGACAGCCACCCACCACCACTCCCAGCTACAACATGGGATACGTCTCCATGCACTGCCAAGGGTCCCTTGAGGGCTACTGTCACCCCTGGTTGAGAACCACCGTTATCAAGTCCCTGAAACAGCCGTGCCAGGGGCTGCCCAAGAGTTAGTACCCCTCGCAGCCTGTGAGCTGAGCGAGGGAGGCCAGCTTCACGGCGTGTTTGGGCCACCCGCTCGGACCCCACGCTGCACCCGAAGGGCTGTGCAGGGAGCTCCGTGTTTCCGAAGGAGCCCCCTGCACCTCTGCCACACTCTGATGCCCCTCGGAGTCCTCGGGGATATTTTTCTTCTTCCATCCCCATCCATTGTGATAATGATGGTGCCAAAAACTGGTGCAACTCTGAAGTTGCTTGAGCATCCTGTGCCTCCTTTTCCCCGTCTGTGGAATGAGCATAATGACGGCACTTGCTCATAAGGTGGTGCGGATGCAGGGATCCCCTAGTGAGGGCATGTAGCACCCAGGAAGTCAAGACTTCTTTATTCAACTCACGGGCTGAGTGCTGAATCCATTAAGATGCATTTGGCTGCAAGGAAGAGAAAAATGGGCCAGTGATGGCCCGAGGATAGGGCCTGCTTCTTTAACTGGAGCTTGTTCATTCAACAGGCATTTACTGCGGGCCTACCTCGTGCCACCAAAATAGAGCAATGAGCATAACCGGCTACGACCCTGCCCTCCTGAATCCCAGCCCAGAGCAGAAGGAGAGCAACGACCAAATAAGTCATCAATAAACAAGATCCTTTCAGCTTCTCTAGTCCCGGGAAGAGTCGAGTCAGGCCAGCGACGTCCCCAGCCTCTGCCCTAGGTCACTCCTGAATCGGATGGGGCAGCCGAGTCCAGCAAATCAATGGGGACTCCCTGGGTGCAGGGCCTGGCTGCCTCCCAGTTCCTCCTGGTGCAGACCAGCACACTGAGCACGAGTGAGCAGTCCCAGGCTGCTGGGGAGGGGCGTTCCCTTCCCCCTCATGAACTTGACCTCTCCCTCTCTTCTTCCCCATCGCCCCAGCCAAACCCTCTAGGATCTCCATGGAGCACATGGTTCCCAGGCATAGCTCTCAGGGCAGGGCCTAAAACAGTCTATAGCTGGGAAGTATTTACCCAAGGAACAGGGAAGGAGAAGAAGGAAAAAAATTTTCAGTTCAGAGGGGGAAAATAGCAATGATAATGATAGGGAAATTCTCATCTGCAGGGACAATTTTAGAGTTTCCGTTGCCATGTGCTTCTCAAATAGTGGGAAATACCATTTCATTTCTGTTGCATAAGTTTCACAGTTGCGGGGGAGAAGATGCCACTGCTTGGAAACACTAGACAAATAGTTCCCTCTTCCCTGGCAAGACCCTCTCGGGTTTCTCCAGGCTCGGATTTGGCAGCCCCCTCTCCAAGCTCTATTTAAAAGAAAAATTAAAGCGAGGGGTGATTTTTTTTTCTGTTCCAAGTTGAACGAGCAGGGTGAGAAATGAGTCTCTGGCCTGCCCACGGAGCTGACTGTTTCCCCAATGCAAATGAGTTCTCAGTAATTCAGGCTGACCACCCAGACTCAGAGTTTTCCCCCGTTCTGACACCGAGAGCAGCTTTCTGAGAAGAGGGAGAGAGGCCACTCCACCCTTGGAATCAAACAGTGTGGCTGGACAGCTGGACCCAGGGTCAGACGCACAGACCAGGGTTTATTTTTTCCAGACCAAAATATAATTCTCTTCCTGAGTAGTTTGAGCTGAGCCTCCGCCGACTGCCCAAGTCAGAACTTCTCCAAAGGAAACCCTGGCTCAAGGTCTGATTCCAGCCTGATAGATGGCAGAATAAGTCAGGCCTCCAGAGTTCTGCCAAATCATGTTTGTGCCAGGAAACGTTGGAAGCATTGCCTGGAGGAGGTAGAGCGACTGCCTAGGCCCTCACGTAGTGTCCCCAGTTCTGCCAGTGACCTGCTTGCCTGCTTCTGGCTTCAACCTCTGCCCCTCCACTTCCTAATTCCATGACCTTTTGCACAAGTGACTTAACTTCTCTGGCCCTTGATAGTCTTATCTGCAAAATGGAGCCAGTAATAGTTCCTACCTCGCGAGTGTGTGTGTGCAAGCTGACGTAATGAATAGCTGCAACGTGCTCAGAATGTTGCCCGGCCCTCGATGGAGAGTTCCCTGTCACAGTGGGGCGGGGCCATGTCCCCTCAGCCACCTGGAGACCAAGAGGGGTGAACGCACTGCTGACCAGCTGAAGACGGAGGATGACAGATGGAAAGGCTCTGGAGCTGGGACGTCACTGAGCTCCTGACTTACTCAGCTGCAGAGCTGCCCTGTGGAGTTCTTGCATTATTAGATAATAACATTTCCATATTGCTTAAGCCTGGCGAGTCACATTTCCTTCAGTGCAGCCGAAAGCATCCTAACTGATGGGTCTCCCTCCACGCAGGCTTCCCCCTGCCTAGGTGAACTGATTCCACCATTGATAGGCTGGGCTCGGCCCAGTGCCTGCGACAATCCCCGTTTGGGCCTGTCCCCCAGTTTTAATAACAACCCCCATCTGGAAACTGAGAGAAGCATTGTCCTCCTCCACCACGTCTCTTAAAGCGCAGATGCCTCCAGGACGGCTGGTCTCCCCACGTTGCCTTCCCAGAGCAGCCACCACCTACAGCCCATACAGCTGAAAAGTTCATTAAAAGGCTCGGAAAGAGGAAATCGGTATGTAGAAAGTAAACTCAAACTCGGCAACTTAGCCAAGGCCAGAGATTGACCTGGACCGTGTATCTTAAGATTCTGCAGCCAGGGATGCCAGGTGGCCCCAGCAGACGTACTGGAGACACATTTAAGTGTCTGGGGTTTTTTGTTTTTTTTTTTCAGTTTGTTTCCTGAACTGGAAACTCAAAAATAGGGTTGCCCCATTGCCCCGTCCAAATTCAGACACTTGGTAACCCCCGTGGTAACTAACTGGTTTCTTCTCTTGCCAGCAGAAACAACAGCCACACCCTCCCCAAATGTCTCTTGTGCCGCAGCCTGCTTTCCAAATTTCCTGAGCCAATGCCCTTCTGGGGCCTTCGTGGAGAGGGGCAGTTAAGTAACAGCCATTACTGTTCTCTGAGAGGCTCACTGTGGGGCACTTTTGATTTATGACATCAGATTCTCGCGACAGCCCACGGCAGTTATCATCCCCCTGTTTTACAGATGAGAAACTGAGGTGCAGGAAGGAACCTGAAGAAGGTCACTGTGTTATGAGGGCTAGAGATTAGCTGGTGCGACAAGACACAGATAATAATGGATTTTTAAAAAGAAGCTTCTTTCTCTCTCATGTCCAGGCATAAAACACCCCCTGTGGGTGTGACGATCCCTGGGCCGGGGCCGGGCCCCTTCCCACCTGTGGCTCCTCCATCCTTGGCGTGTGGCGCCAACACGTTCCAAGATGGTGGCCCCAGCACCGCCTTCCAGCCGGCAGGAAGAAAAAAGGGGTCGGGGACCCATGACTGTCCCTATTACATATTAAAACTGGAAGATTCAGACCTTGCTTCCCCTCCAGCCACTGACAGAACGTTGGCACCAGGGTGGCTGGCCGTGAGCCCAGGCCTGGCCCCCTCTCCAGCCCCCTCGAGGGCTGTCCGTTGGTGGCAAGGCCCTCCATCCCTCGCCTTCCCCACACCGCTGTCCTCACAGCCCAACGCTGGGGTGGAATGACACCTGGGAAGTGTCTCCCAACCTGACATCTGAAAAAAAAAGGCTGAGAATACTCATTCATTGATTCACCGATTCAGCTAAGAGCTGTACGTGCCAAGCAGTGTTCCAGGCACGGAGAAGAAAACAGACAGCATCCCTGGCCCTCTGCGAGAGGACAGTCGAGGGGCAGATGAGATGGTGAGTAAAGACCCAGATGCATGGGTACTTTAGACCCACTCTGCCAGATTGTGCTAACGGCCCTGGAGAAAGACAGGCAGGCAAGAGGACAGAGAGTGCCCGGGCGGCCACATCCCAGGAAGGGAGAGAAGGCCTCGCTGAGGAGGTGACATTTTAGTAGAGACCTGAAAGAGGTGAGGAGCAGGCCTGGCCCGTCCCAACAGCAAGTGAAAGGCTGGAGGCCAAAGGCTGCCCTTCTCAGGACACAGTGAGGCCGGGAGCAGCTAGCAGTAAAGACCCAAACGTGGGATTGTAACCCGTCCCAAACGCCAAAATTTGTTCCGCAATGAAACGTGCTTTGAAATGTACTGCTTTTATGTATATATGTTATTTTTCACTAAAAGAAAAAAAGTCAACTGTGCTGATATAAAAATTTTAAAGTTCTAAAATAAAAAGACAGAAGTGGAGAAAGCAGGGGAAGAGTAGTTAGTCGGGGATGCAGTTAGAAGGGAGGAGGTGGGCGGATGGGTGGACCATGTAGATGGCTGAAAGGATGGAGGCTTTTTCTCTAGGTGAGGTGGGAGCCACGGAGGGTTCTGGGCAGAGGAGGGGCCTGATGTGACCTGGAGTCTAATAGGGTCCCTTGGGCTGCCCTTTGGGGAACAGACTGCCCAGAGGTAGGGTCGGACGTGGTGAGGCTTGTGGGGAGCCCACTGCAATGGCCCAGGCAGAGGTGATGGTGGCCAGAGTGACAGTGAGAAGGGGAGAAGTGGTTGGCTCTGGGTACATTCGGAAGACAAAGCCATCAGGGCTTGCCGGAGGGCTTAGGGTGAGAGAGGAAGGTAAGCGTGACTCCAAGGGTTTGGCCCCAGCAACCAAAAGGAAGGGGTTGGCATTAACTGACAGGCAAGAATGCGAAAGGAGCAAATGAGCGGGAGACCAAGAGTTGTTGAGTCGTTGTGTCCGTTACGTGTTGAATTGCGCATGTGAGTGGAGAGGTTGTGCGAGCAGATGCATGGTCTAGGGCTAAAGGGCAAGGTCTGGCCGGAGACATGACCGTCGGTATGATCAGGACACGTGATCATTAAGGCCACCGGAGAGCGGGCGGGGAGAGGAGGTCAGGGCAGAGGTCTGGAGCACCCCAGCATGCGGGGCTGGCCCAGCCCGGGAGCAGATGCCAGAGCCCGTCTTAGAGACAGCCTGCTTCTCATCGTTGGCTGAGTTTCCTGGCCTTCAGAAGACTAGACCTAACAATGGACTCTCCTGCGGCCTGGCTTCCCCTTGAGAAACAGGCCAGAGGGCAGTGTGCCCAGCCCTGGCACTGTCATTTCCGTTGTGACCCTGAGCCTCAGTTGCCTCATCTGTTAAATGGGTAAGTCAGGAGTGCTGCCCTGCCAGCTCTCGGAGAGGGTGTGAGAACAAACGAACTCTTACAGACCCCAAAATGCTTGAAGAATGAAAAGCCCTGCACAACGAAAGCCCTTCCTCTACCTCCCCACTCTTAAGTCCTCAGAATTGTGAAACCGAAGCAGAGAAAGAAACTCATACAGATTCAAAGAAAATAAAAGAGAAGTTGCGTCCAAGAAAAAAAACCTACCCACAGCTCCTCACGACTGCATGGGTGAATTTAAAAGCATTATGTTGAGCCAAGGAAGCCAGATACAAAGGAGTACATTGTGTGCGGTTCTGTTTATGTGGAGCTCAGAGGCCGCCGGCATTGAACGACACTGCTTTGGGTGCACACATGGGGGTAAAGCTACAAAGGAAAGAGGGAAGCGTTTCCCATTTGCGTTAGGGCCGGGGTTTCATCCAGGGGTGTGGACTGGGGTTTGGGTGAGGCACGTGGAGGCTTTAGGGAGCCAGTAATGCTGTCTCTTAGCCCAGGTGGTGATATCACAGGTTTCTCTTTAGAATAATGTGTTAGGTCCTACATGTAGGTCTTACACACTTTTCTCTATTTCCCAACTTCAAAATCCATCAAAAGCCTTAAAAACAAATATCATGCATTCATACCCTTTGACCAAGTTATTCTCATTCTGGGAATCTAAACTACAGAAATAACCACCGACTCAAACTTTGATACACGAGATGTTCGTTGCAGTGTTCCTTGTAGTCGCCCCATACCTGAAAGAATCTCAAGTCTCACTAATAGGTAAATAGTTGAATGCATTACAAGATAGTTAAATACAATACAATTTGGAAAATCATTTAGCCAATTAAAAGTCAGCTATTAAAGAACGTTTAACAGAAGAAGAAAATGTTCACGATCCATGGATAAATGGGGAGGAAAATAGCAGAATACAAATTATCTGTAGAATGTGGGCCCAATTTTGTCGATACATAGCATATATTCATACAAAAATGACAGGAAGGGAATACATAAAAATAATAAGACTAGTTACATCTGGGCAGGGAGGATTGTGGATACTTGTTTTCTTCTTTGTGCTTTTCTTTATTTCCCAAATTTTCTACAATGGACACACAGTGCTTTCTCCCCCTCTTTCATTTCACACCTCAGCTGCACAGTTAGCTGATCAGACACCTCGGGCCATGGCACGCCGTCACCAGCATCCACGTACAGGCTCTGTTTTGATTTATCTTCACTGCTAATTTTTGCCTTTATCACCCGTCTCCACTCCTGTTTCCCTCCCCCATGGACACCCACTCGGGTGTATTTAAAGTATGTTCCTTCCATCCATCTGCCATACATTTGTTTGGATACATGGATATCCAAATAGATGTAGTAAAAAATGCACAAGGAGGTAAAGATATGATGTTGTTATATGTGTTTTCAAATTTTTACATAAGTGGTAAGAGTTATGCATCTCACGCTATCTTACTTTTTTCAACCACACCCCATCATGTTTCTGAGCTCTTGCCTTGTTGCTATTTACGACTCTCCCTCAGTACTTCCCACTGCTGCTTAGTATTCCACTGTTGGCCGTGGTCCGGGCAGCTCCCTGTGCCCCAGAGGCAGTTTCCTGCCCTTCCTGGGCACCCAGAAAGACGGCCTTTCCCGGCCACTGCTGCAGGTGGGGGCACCTTGAGCCTGAGTTTTAGCCCAGGGTGTGAGCGGGAGAGACGCACATCACCTCGGTCCTGCCAGGAGACCTCCCGGCCCCCTCCTCCCTGCGCCCAGGAGACCTCCCGGCCCCCTCCTCCCTGCGCCCAGGAGACCTCCCGGCCCTCTCCTCCCTGCGCCCAGGAGACCTCCCGGCCCTCTCCTCCCTGCACCCAGGAGACCTCCCGGCCCCCTCCTCCCTGCTAGCTGACCCCCAGGATGACCTCGGGGCCATGCATTGAAGGTGCCAGGCTGCCCTCCAGCCAGCTCTGGGTGCTGTACAGCGTGAGCCCAAGCGCCAACCGGTGACCCCCCTTGAGCTAGAAGGGAAGCCTGTGCTGGCTTTAAGCCTGTGTGCAGTTAGGGCTCCAGGGGCTTGTGTGAGCCCCACACAAGAAAAGCGCGTTCCACTCCTCTGGTCCAGTGCTGGGCACATTGCCCCAAACTCTTTAAAGAAAGCAGTGTCGTGAGGGACATCCTCATACTTATTTCCGTGTGCATCCTTGAGCACGTTTTTTCAGGATAAAGATCAGAAATGGGAAGGCCAGCTCATGCAGTTGTGCATGTGGTATTTACCTGACCAAAGCGATGGCAGAGGCAGCCACCCTTTGGGGAGCAGTAACGGCAGAGGTTTTGGCACTGAGTTACCCCAGGTCGGCAATTGCCAGTCGAGGTGCCAGGCTCTGCAGAGCTGACAGTGGGTGCTGCGTGGCACTGCTCCTGGCCTCTCAGACCGGTCTCCTGAGATCACTGAGGTTCTGTGAACTCTCCGTAACCCTTAATGAAATCTCCAAAGTGATGAGGTTTTGTAGGTTTCGCCAGTGTGATGCCCTGAGAAATCCGAGAGTGATTTGAACAGTGAATAAAGAAGTATTTGCAAAGTCCCCTTGGGGGAATGGCAAGAAAGGGGGAAAATTCAACTTCCCCATTTGGAGAACTCCTGAGATTCTCACAAGCAGTGTGGACAACCAAATCGATAGGCTGAGCCCTCAATCTTGGGGTTTGTTCCTATGAAACTTATTCCCATAAAGGATAAGCTAAGCCTACTTAAAATTAGGCCTAAGAGTCACCCCCAGAGAACCTCTTTTGTTGCTCAGATGTGGCCTCTCTCTCCAGCCAACACGACAAGCAGTCTCACCACCCTCCCCTTGTCTGCGCAGGACATGACTCCCAGGGGTGTGAACCTTCCTGGCAACGTGGGGCAGAAATCCTAGAATGAGCTAGAACTCAGCATCAAGGGATTGAGAAAACCTCAACCAAAAGGGGGAAGAGCGAAATGAGACAAAATAAAGAGTCAATGGCTGAGAGATTCCAAACAGTCAAGAGGTTATCCTGGAGGTTATTCTTACGCATTAAGTAGATATCACCTTGTGAGTCGAGATGTAATGGAGAGGCTGGAGGGAACTGCCTGAAAATGTAGAGCTGTGTTCCAGTAGCCATGTTTCTTGACGATGATTGAACAATGATACAGCTTTCACAATGTGACTGTGTGATTGTGAAAACCTTGTGTCTGATGCTCCTTTTATCTACAGTATGCACAGATAAGTAAAAAATACGAATAAAAATAAATAAATAATAGGGGGAACAAATGCTAAAATAAATTGAGTAGATTGAAATACCAGTGATCAATGAAAGGGAGTGGTAAGGGGTATAGAAATAAAAAAGGGGGAACAAGATTAAAATTATACTGGATACATGGAAATACTCGTGGTCAATGAGAGGAAGGGGTAAGGGGTATGGTATGTATGAGTTTTTTCTTTTTTCTTTTTATTTCTTTTTCTGGAGTGATGCAAGTATTCTAAGAAATGATCATGGTAGTGAATGTACAGCTATGTGATGATATTGTGAGTCACTGATTGTACATCATGGATGGAATGTTCATATGTTAAGAGGGTTCATGTTTGTATGTTGTTTTGTTTGTCAATAAAAATATTTTTTTAAAAATCTCTAAAGTGGGTTCTGTTGTTTATACCTGCAAATTCCCCTTTTCTAAAAACCTAGATTATGGGTGGGCAAACTTTTTCTGTAAAGTGCCAGATAGTAAATATTTTCGGCTTTGCGGGTTATTCAGTGTTGTCACATCCCTGATTTCTGCCACTATAAGGCATTAAGGAGCCACAGAAGTGCGGCGACCATGTTCCAATAAAACTTTATTTACAATGCTGGACCGCAGGCCGTGGCTTGCTGATCTCTGAGTTAGACGACAAAGTGGTCTGTCCTTTCTCTAAACCCTGTGTAGACATGTATGCCATGCTTTCTGGCCTCGCTCCTTGGAAAGCTCTTTTTCTCATCCATTCTGGGGTCCCACACAGAGCCTGACGCATTGCCTTGCCCGTAGTAGACGGATAGAATGAATGCGTGAGTGAATGAATGACTTAATTTACAGGGGATCCCAGTGAGCAACCCAGGCAGAGACTGGACAGAACAGGAGCCCGCCGTGGACACGTGCGCTACTGACCACGTGGGCCAGGGGACTCCCGTCCTGCACAGGGTGTCACCCTCGGCCCCCAATGCCCAGCAGGAGCTCCGTCACTCCCCTGGCTTCCCACCCAGCCACCAGGCTCCATCCCACACCCCATGTTGGCCACAACCTAGGAGGCCAGTCTCTAAATTTCAGAAGCTAAGAAGGAGCAAAGGGCAACTCTTGGGGCCTCAGTTCTCAAAAGCCAACTGTGTTTCGGTGACTAATCTATCTTTCACTCTGGTATTTTTATTCATCCCAGTAGAAATGTGTATGAGTCACAGCTCCTGTCGGAGGATTTTTTGAAAGCATCTTTGTGTGTCTATCTGCAGCCTGCAGGTCTGGGTGCCGCTGGCGGGGGGCTAATGCTTTCAGCAGCAACAACAGAAGCTGTCAAGTCAGCTAACCGGGCCTCCTCGCCACAGGACTTACCCCCACGCCCACCAGCAGCCAACAGATGAAAACAGAAAGGAAGGAAAAATACTGACTCCATGTCTGATCAAGGATGTGGCACAGGGAATGATTTAGGCAGCCACAGCCTCATAAATTCTCCTGCCGATACCTTTTCCCTCTTTTCAGACCCTACCACAAGCCCCTGCCCTCCATGCCCAAGATCCTTCCCCAACTCTAAAACCACCAAGACTTGCAAATCAAATCTCACCCTATTCTGGTCGCATTTCTATCCCGCAGTGGCGTCTGCAGACTGTAGGTAGAAGATGCAGAATGAATAGAATTCATTCCCAGCAATGTGTAGCTTTCTTTCCGGAGCATGAAGTCAGTTTCCCGTGGGTGTGTTCTCGCTCATCAGCCGGAGCGGCGGAGAGAGCAGACTTGACAATTATGAAGAGATGAGGTCAGCTCTCCTCTCGGTCCCTCACTGCCTGTGTGACTTCACCTCCCAGCTCCTGCACCTGTAAACGGGAATGACGATGACCATCATAAGAATGGAATAAATAAAGCCAGCCCTTCCTGAGCCACACTCAATGAAGGCAAACACTTTTACCTGTTTTGCTCACGGCTGAATTCCCAGGGTCTAGAACACAGCCTGGTACTAGGCAGGTGATCAATACACGCTTGTTGGGCAAATGAATGAATGGTTTCCATGCTTGCCTAATCTTTTTGTTGTTGTTGATGTTTCCTGCAGAAACCTCATGCGGGAAGTACAGAGTTCCCATACAACCCTCACCCGCCACTTCTCCTTACAAGGAACATTGTACATTAGTGCGATGCCTTTGTTATAATTCCTGAAGCGATATTAGTATAATTATGCTAACTTAAACTTTAGTACACTGTTTATATTAGGGTTCACTAGTTGTGTTAGTTCTATGATTTGTGCGTGTGGGTGTTTTATGTGTGGGGTTTTTTTTATTGATAAAACAACATACAAACACATGCATTCTTAACATGCAAACATTCCATCCATGGTGTAAATCAGTGACTCACAGTATCATCACATAGTTGTGTATTCATCTCCATGATCATTTTTGGAACATTTGCATCACTCCAGCAAAAGAAATAAAAAGAAAAAAGAAAAAACTCATACATACCATACCCCTTCCCCCTCCCTCTCATTGACCACTAGTATTTCCATCTTACCATATATAACTTTTTTAATTTTAACATTTGTTCCCCCTATTATTTATCTCTTTTTAATCCATATGTTTACTCATCTGTCCATGCCATAGATAAAAGGAGCAACAGGCACAAGGTTTCCACAATCACACAGTCACATTATGAAAGCTATATCATTATACAATCATCATCAAGAAATATGGCTACTGGAACACAGATCTACAGTTTCAGGCACTTCCCTCTAGCCTAAAACACTTTAAACTAAAAAGGAGATATCTGTGCAATGCATAAGAATAACCTCTAGAATAACCTCTCGACTCTGTTTGAAATCTCTCAGCAATGCATTGACATTTGTTTTTTCTCATTTCTCTCTTCCCCCTTTTGGTCGAGAAGGTTTTCTCAGTCCCTTGGGGCTGAGTCTCAGCTCATTCTAGGATTTCTGTCCTACGTTGCCAGGAAGGTCCACACCCCTGGGAGTCATGTCCCACGTAGACAGGGGGAGGGCAGTGAGTTTGCTTGTTGTGTTGGCTGGAGAGAGAGAGGCCACATTTGAGCAACAAAAGAGGTTCTCTGGGGGTGACTCTTAGGCCTAATATCGAGTAGGCTGAGCCTATCCTTTGCAGGGTTAAATTTCATATGAACAAACCCCAAGATTGAGGTTCAGCCTATTACTTTAGTTGTCCCCACTGCTTGTGAGAGTATCAAGAATTCTCCAAATGGGGAAATTGAATTTTCCCCCTTTCTCACTGTTCCCTTAAGGGGACTTTGCAAATACTTTTTATTTACTATTCAAATCACTCTGGGATTTATTGGGGCATCACTCTGGGCAAAAGTTAAAAATCTCATGCCCCATTCAAGGTTCCAAGTACTTATGGTGTTCAATTAAGCTGTCCACATTAGGAATTCACTAGTCAAAATATAAATTTTGTATCAAATAAACACTTTTTGCTTTAGTCTCACACATAAGTTAAAGTTTTAAAATATGAATTACCATCTATTTTCAACACCCTGCGATATTGACATTCCTTTGTTCTTCCTCATGCAAAAGCATTTTTTAATTTGTACATTTAGTCACTATCATTGTACACTCTAGGCATTTCTAGATTATACCATCTCAGTCTTTGTCTATCTTTCCTTCTGATTTCATTTGTGCCCCCAGCCCTCCTCCCTCTCTCATTCTCACATTCAGCTTCATTCAGTGTTCTAACATTATTGTATTAGAGTTAGGTAGTATTGTGCTATCCATTTCTGGGTTTTTACAATCAGTCCTGTTGCACAATCTGTATCCCTTCAGCTCCAATTACTCAACATCTACCCTGTTTCTGTCTCCTGATGGCCTCTGTTCTTAACTGAAATTCTCCAAGTTCATTCACTAATGTCAGTTCATATCAGTGAGACCATACAGTATTTGCCCTTTTCTTTCTGGCTAATCTCATCAGCATAATGTCCTCAAGGTCCATCCATGTTGTTACATACTTCATAACTTTATTCTATCTTACAGCTGCATAATTTCCATCATTTGTATATACCACAGCTTGTTTAGCCACTCGTCTGTTGATGGACATTTTGGCTGTTTCCATCTCTTGGCAATTGTAAATAATGCTGCTATAAACATTGGTGTGCAAATGTCTGTTTGTGTCCTTGCCCTCATGTCCTCTGAGTAGATACCTAGCCATGGTATTGCTGGGTCATATGGCAATTCTATACTTAGCTTCCTGAGGAACCGCCAAGCTGCCTTCCACAGCGGATGTACCATTTGACATTCCCACCAACAGTGGATAAATGTGCCTCTTTCTCCACATCTTCTCCAGCACTTGTCGTTTTCTGTTTTACTGCTAATGGCCATTCTGGTGGGTGTGAGATGATATCTCATTGTGGTTTTGATTTGCATTTCCCTAATAGCCAGGGAAGTTGAACATCTTTTCTTGTGTCTTTTGGCCATTTGCCATACTTGCCTAATCTTAAGAAGCCCCCGCACTTCTTCCCAGGTTGACTTCTAGGGTCAGCCTTATGCTCCCACTGTCTTGATCTAGAATTCTCATCCCTCAAATCCCTTAGATAGTATATTATTCAAGGCTTCTGAAAATTTGAGTGGCAGAAATCCAACTCAAACCGGCTGAAGCAAAATGAGGAAGGTATTGACACATGTGAGTGAAAAGCACAATTAGCTTCAGGCACAGCTGGATCCAGGTGCACAGAAAAGGGACGCCTCTTTCCTGCGCTGGCTTCTAGGGCTGCCTCTGACTGCCCGGGATCCGATCGTGGGTCCAACCCATGAATGGCCGGGCCTGGGTCGGGGTCTTCCCTAGAGAGGGTGGAAGGGCGAGGCCCACCCAAACCTTGTGAACAGAGGGTGGGGACCGATGGTCCCCCTGGCCCTAGAAGAGGGGGGACGGATGCCGGCAGCCAAAAACAAACGACAAGGGAGGCTCCTCCTGCCTCCAGCCTCCCCCCACTCCTTTCCATCCCACACACTGTGCCAGGTTATCCGCCATAAAGGGCAGCTGTGGACAAGGCAGTCCCCTGCTCAGGAGCCCCAGGGGCTTCTCCCACCCCGCCAACCAAGGAACTGCCAGCAGCCCCGCCTGCCATGGCAGGCCCCCTGCAATGCCACGTGGGACTTCTCCACTCTTCAGGACCACTGACGAGGCTGTTCTGAGAATCCAGGCATGCAACGGTGGAAGATCAGATGTGGAGAGGCAGCGGCAGCGGGCTGCACGGGGGACCCCATGGCATGCCAACACAGCTGTCCTCATCAAGGTCGCCGGCTCCGACCTCCAGCTCAAACCTCCACCCTGACTTCACTCCATGACCAGCAGCGCTCAGCACGAGGGCACAGGCTCTCTGCAGCACAGCATAGGGGAGCTCTCCCAAACCCACCCCCAGCCCCCGACACTGCCGGTTCCCACTGGCTCACTCCGGTAGGAGGCACGTACGCAGCCTTTGTCTCCTACACCCACTAAAGGCACCACGGCAAACCCAGCGACCATGTCCCCCTCTCCCCTCCTATAGAAACTCAGATTTTAAAGTGTTCACCACCACCTGTGCCTGGAGAGAACGAGCCCTTCCCCACGCCCAGTGGACATGTCTTACTTGATCTCAGGCACTCATGGTAAACCCATTTCCTTGACAAAGCCAATAAAATTTGATGGAAGTCTGCTGAGGGCTTCAGGCAAAGTTTTCCTCCCTCTTAAAACAGGCACAAGGAGGGAAGGTGACATCCTCCCCCTTCTGAGCTGTGGCTGTGGTGTCGGAACGCAATGTCTGGAGCCACAGCAGCCATCTTGGAGCTGCGAGGGAAAACCATGCCATCGTGGTGGATGGAAAGATGGAAAGAGTCTGGATGCTTAATGTTGCTTTGAGCTGCTGCGATCACCAACTCTGGCCCTGCCCTACCTCAGCACACATTTTTCATGTTGTTTAAACAGCATGGAGTTGGGTGTACATTTACGTGTAGCCAGAATCATTCTGATGGATGTGCCCCACATAAGGTGAAGCATCCAGAAACCTCGCTCCAGCCCTGACCTTCCTCCTCAAGCCTCTCCATACCCATCTGGAGTGTCTAGTGGGCATCTCCCAAGTGGACCCAGCACCTCAGAACATGTCCCCACTTGAACCAATTATCTGTCATCTCCCCTGGAGCCCCTTTCCAGTGCTCCACCGTTTGTGGATTTCACCCTGAGAAACCTAAGAGTACTCCTTTCATCCCTTTTTCATTCAATAACTGACTCATACTTTACGAGCGCCTACTCTGTACTAGGCATCACGCTGGAAATAGAGGGGAAAGCAGGGAATAAGACAGATTTCCAGATCTCGTAAGGCTGACCTTCTAGTTGGAAGGCTGGTACGAAACACACATAAACAATGGCAGGTAAGAAATAAACCGGGAATTTTCCTGGAGAAATCCAGGGATAACCTAGATAGCCCAGGGGAGGCTCCCCTAGGGAGGTGACAGTGAAGCTGAGACAGAACCACCTCTGCAAAGAGCAAGGGGGGGGGGTCCTGTTGGGCAGAGGGAATCGCAAGTGCAAAGTCCCTGGGGCTGGATTGGGCTTGGAAATTTCCAGGAGCAGCAAGGAGGCCCGTGAGGTGGGATCACTGAGTGATGATAGAACAGTGGGAGGTGAAGTCAGAGTGATGTCAGGCAGAGGGGTGGGTCTAGTGGAGTCTCCTGAGTAATGAGTGTTAGGCTGAGAGCAGTGTGCAGCCAGCCGAGAGTAAGAAGTGACCTGATTCACGTTTTCAAATGGGCAGGCAAGCCGTTGAGTAGAGAGTGGCCTGAGACATAGCCAACCCCTTTTAGAGCGCTCACTGTGTATCAGGCACTGTTCTTCTAAATTCTTTCCATATATTAACTTCTCAAATTCTCACCACAACCCCATGAGGTCAGTGCTGTCATTGTATCCATTTTTTTATAGTTGAAGAAACTGAAGCACAGAGAAGTGAAGCGATTTGCTGAGGGCCACACAGCAAGTAAATCAGAGCCTGGGACTGTGGGAAATAGAGATAGCTAGAGGCAATGGTGGGTGCTAGGGAGGGAGAGGGAGGCTTGGGGGGGACTTGCTGGCAACAGCTGAGATGGACAGAAGTGTATTGGTCTGAAATACGCTTTCCAGATGGGCGGGAAGGAACCTTCTGGTGGGGTGAACTGAACTCTTCTGACCAGCCGTGCACCGCCCGGGGGGTCTCTCCTGCACACCTGGGATGGGGCTACCCCCCTCTTAGCTTGCGGGAGGCACCTGCTTGTCTCCCACCCTCCGCATG
Source organism: Myrmecophaga tridactyla (assembly GCA_004026745.1). Lineage (NCBI taxonomy): Eukaryota > Metazoa > Chordata > Mammalia > Pilosa > Myrmecophagidae > Myrmecophaga > Myrmecophaga tridactyla. The sequence continues at coordinate 7,383 of PVIY010028871.1, read as the reverse complement.
CCACATCCAGGACCTGGATCCAAAGATTTTTAAGAAAAAGGCTGCCCAAAGCTGGGGCCGCAGAGCCTCCCGGCGAGGACAGCACTTTGTAGACGCTCCCTGAGCCTTGGCACAACTTCTATTGTGTCGCCCAAGACAGAAAACAATGCGAGCGGCCAGTGGCTCTGGGACCAGAGACTGCCTGGGCAAACAGCCACTCTCCCAGCCCCACGGGGTGCAGCGGGAGGGGTGGAGGGAGGGGCGCGCTGGACACTTGTCTCGGCAGCAGGTCACAGCGGCCCTGCCCCCACCTCCAACCGGCCGGATGCGACCTTTCAGCGGGAGGCAGGAGTTTCTGCAGAGTCGCCGGGAGTCCCCAAGCATCTGGGCCCACGCCCCAGGGGCTGGAAGGTCACCTTCTCGGAGACTCCTCAGCGTGGGTGAAACTCCAAAAGGCCAGGGGCCTACACACTGCCTGGGGCCTGCCCTGGGGCTTTCTAAATATTTCAGTTTGTACAAAGAACCCACGTGGGGTCTCAGAAAGGAAGGGCCCCTGTCCTCAGGGGTGGGGTCAAGGTGAGAAGAATTGTGTTGAGGCCAGCACAGTGGTCGAGATTGGAGGGAGAAATCAAGGAAGACTTCATAGAGGAGGGGGCCTTGCCAGAGACCTAAGAGGATGCTAGGATTCCTTTTCTCTCTCTCTCTCTCCCCTCCCTCTTCCTTTCCTTCTTAAAATAAAAAATATCCCCTCCCCTAAAACGACTAAACAAAAGAAACACAAAAAGGCATATATTCTTTTTTTCCATCATAAGTGTAATTAAAAAAAAATTAATCACACTTATGATGGAAAAAAAATTATTTTTTTTAATCACTAAACCTTGAAACCTTGGAAAACCTTGTCAAGCATATAGAAGAAAATTAAAATCACCTATATTCCACCTTTTTGAAATAAACATTCTTGATATGTTGAGGAAATCCTCTCCAGTTTTTGGTAGTTTTTTTTTAGGGGGGGGTGTTAATTTAAGATATATTTTACTTACAGTGGAATGCACATGTCTTCTGTATGATTCAATGAACTTTGATTAATGTTCCACGAAACCACCCTGACCGTCAAGATTTAAAAAACGGCCACCCCCGCAGGGAATTTCCCGGGTCCCTTCCAGTCACCCCCCCCAAGCCCCGCCCCACCCCCCGCGGGCATAACCCTGCTGGTTTCTGCCACCAGAGACGAGTGTTGCCCGATCTAGGACTCTTCCTGTAGCTGGGATCCACGGCCTGCGCCCCTTGGGCCTGGCTTCTTTCACGCACGTGGCTTTCCATCCTGGCCATCGCGGGTGTCGGCAGCTTGTTCCTTTTTGCTGCCGGGTGGGGTTCCATTGTGTGTCCACCCCATGGTGGATTTGAGCTTGTGTCCACAAACACTCAGGGGCGAGTTTTCCTGTGGACGGAGGTGTGCGTGGTTCTTGAGTGGCTTCCTAGGAGTGAGATGGCCCGTCCCAAGTTTTACTTGATGAGAAGCAGCCAGCGGTTTTCCAAAGTCGCTGAAAAAACATTTTATATCCCCACCGGCGGTGCCTGAGGATCCCGCTTGCCCGCTGTGGTTAATTTTAATTGCACGAGGGAATACATGGGTATCCTCTCCCCCAAGGCTGGAAGACCTTCGGGCACCCACGGGCACCCACGCCGCATCTCAGAATAACCGTTGTCAGCAATTTGGGACACTTTCTGTGCATTTATTTACATAAATCAACACCCATAGAAAACACATATTATTTTATAGTGAGTCTTTTTGTAAAGAAAAAAAAAATGGAAAACCATCTTACATTGTATATTCCTTCCTTGCACCCAGCACCCCGACATGCTGCTCATTTTCAGCCTCTACCATCCCCTGCAAGTAGGATGCTGGGCAGGAGCCTGGCCGGTTTTGCTCATTGCCGCATCCCGATGCCCAGAGCAGGGTGGACTGTAGTGTAGATGCTCCACAAACATCTGTGAAATGAGAGAATAGCGCATGACAGCGACTGGCTTTATCCCCTCTGTGATATAACTCACCCGGCTTTCCACATCAGCACTGACAATGTGTTTTAGTCTTTAGCCTGCTGCCCAGTATCCTGTCAAATGAATACACAAAAATTTGTTTTTCAACCCTCTGCTGATGGACACTGTATTAGTGAGGGTTCTCTAGAGAAACAGAATCAACAGGGAACACTCGTAAATATAAAATTTATAAAAGTGTCTCACATGATCACGGGAACATAGAGTCCAAAATCCGCAGGGCAGGCTGTGAAGCCGACGATTCCGATGGAGGGTCTGGACGAACTCCACAGGAGAAGCAGGAAGAGCCTGTCTCTTCTGAATCCTCCTTAAAAGGCTTCCAGTGATCAGATTAAGCGTCACTCATTGTAGAAGACTCTCCCCTTGGCTGATTACAAATGGAATCAGCTGTGGATGCAGCCGACTTGATCATGATTTAATTCTATGAAATGTTCTCATCACAACAGACAGGCCAGCACTTGCCCAAACAGACAAACAGGTACCACCACCTGGCCAAGTTGACACATGAACCTGACCATGACAGACCTTAGGTTGTTTCCAACTTTTCGTTGTTATTATGTTCGCACTGCTGCTGAGTACAACCTTGCAATTGCCTCCATGGGCATAGACATTCTCTAGAACAGGGCCGGCCAAGGTGGCTCAGCAGGCAAGAATGCTTGCCTGCCATGCCAGAGGATCCAGGTTTGATTCCCAGTGCCTGCCCATGTTAAAAAAAAAAAAAAAGAAAGAAATTCTCTAGAACAGCAACCCAGAGGGAAACAGCTGAGTCAGAAAGTCCACACACTGTAAATATTAGTAAAATCTGCCAAATGGTCAGGATTTCTACCGCCTGATGTTGTACAGAGGCTCAATACACTGCCTGCGTGAAAGCGGGGCGGGTGGATGGTGGGTGGGGCAGAGTCTCTAACGTGGCAGGGAAGAAGTCAGAAGGCAGGGTCGCAGTTGCGGTGGCTGGTCATGCCCGCGCACACTGCAGCCTGATGCCCCCCGCTCACGTCCTGGCTCTGCCACTGACCAGCTGTGTGACCTTGGGCAAGTCGCTCAACGTCTCTGCACCTCAGCTTCCCCCTGGAAAACTGGGGTAGCCTTTGTGGCCACCTCAAAGGGCTGTCATGTGAGTTAACATGTCCAGAATGCTTGGAGCAGCGATGGGCAGCTGTTAAATATTCAGTAAGTTCCACCTGCTCGATTCCCACCCAAGTGTGCAGGTGTCTGAACCCGCAGCAGTTCACTTCTGTCACTTCTTTTCCTTCCTGGCCCAGAGGCATTTGCGCTTTCCCTCCCCTGACCCTGGGCAGTTACTGAGGAGGAGAAAGGAGGGACAGGAGAGGGGCAGAGATCCTGGGAGAGCAGCTTCACGGGAACCCACAGAGCTGAGCTTCCAGAAGGAAGGGCCGAGGGGAGGCTGTGGCCAAAGCCAGCTGGAAGGGCTCAGAAGCAGGGCTCGTGCCCCGAGCCACTCCGCTGGGCCCCCCGTCAGCTGGACCTCACCTTGAGAAGGACAAAAATGTTTCATTTTTTGAGGATAAAATGATCTGAGCCGGTTTCAAGAAAAAATAAATTTCTTTCAAGAGCCACAACGTGAGGGTCCGGGAAGAAGAAAAGGGGCCGGTGTGTTCGGGGTTGGTGGCATTGGAGCACAACATTTGGCGCCACGTGTATGCAGGGTCCCCGGGGTTCCCACAGCCCCACAAGGCTGGGCAGCCTGACGTTGGGGAAGTCGGTGCCACATGATCACGCCCGTGAGCTCGGCCCCTTTGGGTCTTTTTGCTGTGGCTGCAAAGGCCCCTCCCTGTTTCTAGAACTTTCTAGGCAGGGCCCCTCCTCCTGGGGATTTTTCTCTGGAAGGCTCATCAGGGAGGGGGGTCCTCAAAGCCCCCTCCGAACCCAGCCTTCCCCCAAAGCCCCCTCCCCTTCTCACGAGGCTCCCCCCCATACCCCAGCTAAACCTGCACTCCTCTGGCACTGGCCCCCCGCCCTGCTTCAGGTTTTCCCACAGCACGGGTCACCGTCCCAAGAGGACAGGGCTGTGTTGATCTCGTTTCCCCCATCTGTCCCCATTCGGCTGTCGGCAGAGTCCCCGGCCACCCGCTCCCCATGCTCAGCAGAGCCCCCAACAAACAGGAAGGACTCTGAGAACGTCTGGGGAAGGAGAACAGCTCCAGCTTCTCTATTTTTAATTTTAATGTGGCAGCACATATAGAACATAACAGTTCCCACTTTACCCGCTTTAAACTGTCCTAGTCAGTGTCCTTAATTACATTAATTACCACCTGGTGTTGCCATCACCCCCAACCATCACCCAGACTTTTCTGTCCCCCCAAGCTGGAGCTCGGTCCCCACAAGGCAAAATCTTCCCGCTCCACCCTCCCCGCTCCCAGCCCCTGGCAACCTCCAGCCCACCCTTTGTCTCTCTGAGTTTGCCAGTTCTCGATATTTCACACAAGTGGCATCACACCGTAGGGGCCTTTTGTGGCTGGCTCATTTCACCGGCTACGATGTGTCAGAGGCTCGTCCGGGTGGGAGCCCCATCAGACCCTCACTCCTTTTGACGGGTGAATAATATTCCATTGTGCTCGCACCGCCTCCTGTTTCCACTCTCCAGTCGGCGGTTCCCTGGAGGCTCCCACCTTCCGTAGCTGTGAATGTGATAACCCTGCTGTGATCCAACCTTGGGCAGCATCAGAAGATCTCGGCAGGAGCTGGGGAGGGGGCACCCCTCTGCTGAAGACACGGTCCCCGCCCTGGCTGCCTCACTCACTTTGGTTTTGACCCCTGAGCTGGGAGCCAAGAGCCGTTCGTTTTGATCGCAGCTTATCTGTTAAATCTTTTCATTTATTCCCTGACATCCCTGCCCTTGTACCTGCCATTCTCACCCATCTTTTGTGTGCCTGGAAAGCTAAGGATGGGTTGTACATGTGTGCTAGAAAAAAAGATCGAAAGAGCCTTCCTTCGTGACGTGTAAATTATATGAAATTCAAATGTCAGTGCCCATAAATGAGGTTGTCTCGGCACCAGCCGTGCCCATCGGTGGATGTTTCCGTGGCTGCTTTCCCACCACCCAGCAGAGTGGAGCAGCTGGGATGCAATGTGGCAGCCTACAGAGCCTCTCCAGGAAATGTCTGCCAAGCCCCAATCCCTTCCTCACTACCTTCTCAGAGAAACGGTCTTTGGTTCCCGTGAACCAGATTACATCATTGCAGGTCACCCACGAGTGGGCCACCGTGTGCTATTCGTCCCCTCCGTCCTCGAGGACCTGGTCGCGTCCCTCAGGCTGGAGCCCCCAGCACTGAGTGCCCCGCCCCGTACTGGATAAACGCCGATTCAGCTCCCCTGGGGCCCAGGCCCCCCCTCCCCACGCGCGCCCTGCTGTCCCGAGTGTGACGCGGGCTTCGATAGTGGAGGGAGACGGCCATCCCACAGCGGGGAAGGCGCCCCCACTGCCCGTCGGCAGGCCGGACTGTCCGACCAAGCGGATAGCAAGGACCTGGCAAGAGCCCCAGAAGTACAAACTCACGGCCTCGAGGCCTGGTTTCGGCACAGATAGGCTTTGTGCTGCTCACACCTTGTGAATTATTTGGGGCTGAGATGTCCCTGTCAATCCGGTCCAGCCCGCTTCAGAAGCAGCCTTCGTGTCTCGGCCCTGGGGGACACCTGGGTACGCGAGCCCCGGAAGGGGAATCCTGCAGACAGGCCGTCCAGGGTCCCGGAGGGAGTCTGCGGGTGCAGGAGGCCAGGTGTCCCACCCTGCTAAAGACCGGGACCACCGGGGGGTGCAAAAATGCAGATGCTTAGGCCCGTCGCAGACTCACTGAAACCTTCGCTCTGCATATTGGGGTACTACGTATGGATTTTTTTCTCACGATTCTCCCAATGCACTTCCGGGTGGTGATGTGTATGAAATCAAGCTCTGCAGATGTCGGTTTGGCCTGCCTGTCAAAATTATAACTCTGCCTGTGTCTTCACCCGGCAATTCCACCTCTGGGAATCGGACCTCCAGACGCACGCGTCTCGAAGTTCAGTGTGCATGCAGGCCCCTTGGAGGCACTCTCGGGAGCCAGCGGAGGCGGCCGGGGCCTGCGGTGCTGACGCCGCGCCCGTCTGATGTCCACACTGCCGGCTCTGGGTCTCCCCAGCACGTGTGCAGCGATGCGTGTGCAAGACAGTTCACTGCACCAGCGTCTGTCACCGCAAATACTGGGAAATAAGCTAAGTGTCCATCAGCAGGGCTCAGTAAAATAAATGATGGTACATCTCTGCAAAGGAGCATTCTGCAACCTTGGGAAGTCTCGAGGCAGCTCTTCCGGTACCGATGTGGAATGATCTCCAGGGCATATTAGCTTAAAAAGCAAGGAGCAGAACAGTGACCACAGCAGGGAACTGTCTGGATAAAGGGTGGTGCAGGGGGGAGAATGTTTGTACTCATTTTGAGTTGTCGAAGCACAGAATAGCCTGGCAGGAGAAACTGGTGACCAGGTGACTTTGGAGAGAGAAACTACGTGGGCAGGTGACAAGGAGGGGAGGGTGACTTTCAGCGCATCCACTTGAATTTTGAAGTATGTAAAGACAACACCTGTTCAAAATTAAAAGCTCACCATGTATCTGATGCTGAGACATGTTTCGACCCTCAGGAAAGCTGAGCTCGGACGCCATGGTGGCCCCCTCCGCCCTGGCACGCTGATGTGCCCTGTGCACACACACTGGCACACAGCTTTGAGGATGGTCCATGCAGGCTTTTGGTGGGCACACTGGGCCTAAACTCTGCAGAGTTCCGTAGCGGCCCAGTCCACCCGCCGCGCGACCCAGAGCGTTCCAGGGCAGGGAAGTGATCCCAACAGCACTCTCTGCCCTGCAGCCCTTGGGGGTGCAGAGGTGCCTCCCGGACTGCCAAGGGTTCACACAAAAGGACTCATTATAATTTGGACACCGACAGTGGCCAGGAGGTGGGCAGGCCCCGGTCCAGCCTCCACAGGGTCCCCATACAGCCCCCAGGGCACCCAAGCAGGGTGGAAACCTGACACCGTGACCTTTGCAGTCGGGCAGCTGCTCCCAGCCACCCGGCCACCTCATCTCCTGCTCTCCTCCCACCCTCGGGTCCAGCTGCCAGGCTGAGTCACACCCAGGCCGAGGGACAGGCACATGACCCGCGTGTGGGGCTGGCATGGGGGTGGCGTGGGGGGAGGGACTAGGCAACAAGAGGCAGCAGCTACCCAGTGGGAAATTTCCTGCCAGGCGAGGAGTTGTACGCCCCGTGTGGGTCTGGGATTCCGCTGGCTGCCGGGAGGCCTGGCAGAACTCTCCACGGAAGCCCCCGGTGTGTGCGTGTGTGTGTGTGTGTGTGTGTGTGTG
>PVIY010028870.1:0-32683 GCA_004026745.1 Myrmecophaga tridactyla | reverse complement strand
ATTTTTATTCCATATGTTCTACTCTTTTGTTGATATAGTAGCTGAAAGGAGCATCAGACACAAGGTTTCCACATTCGCAGAGTCTCATTGTGAAAGCTATATCATTGTTCAGTCATCATCAAGAAACATGGCTACTGGAACACAGCTCTACATTATCAGGCAGTTCCCTCCAGCCTCTCTGCTACATCTTGAGCAACAAAGTGATATCTACTTAATGCGTAAGAATAACCTCCAGGATAACCTCTCGACTCTGTTTGGAATCTCTCTGCCATTGACACTTAGTCTCATTTCACTCTTCCCCCTTTGGTTGAGAAGGTTCTCTCCATCTCTTGATGTTAATTCTCAGCTCATTCTAGGGTTTTTTTCCATCCCTTGATGCTCAATCTCAGCTCATTCCAGGTTCTCTGTCCCATGTTGCCAGGAAGGTACACATCCCTGGGAGTCATGTCCCACGCAGAGAGGGGAAGGGTGGTGAGACTGTCTGAGAGGGAAATTTATAGTTCCAAATGCCTACATTAAAAAAATAATAAAGATTTCAAATCAGAGACCTAACCTCAAAACTGTAGGAACTAGAAAGAAAGAAAACTAAACTTAGAAAGAGCAGAAAGAAGTAAATAACAAAGATTAGAGCAGAGAATGAAATAGAGAATATAAAATAATAGAATAAGCAAAACCAAAAAAATTGGCTCTTTGAAAAGATCAATAAAATAAACAAATCTTTAACTGGACTGATGAAGAAAAAAGAAAAGACACCAACAACTAAAATAAGAAAAGAAAAGGAAGACACTACTACTGACTCCACCTAAATAAAAAGAACTATAAGGGGATAATTTAAGGGGATACTATGAACAACTGTATGCCAACAAATTATAGAACCTAGATAAAATGGTCAAATCCCTAGAAACACACTGTGCTTGTTTGAAAGGATAATGTACCCAGAAAAGCCATGTCTTAATCCTAATCCAATCTTATGGAGGTAGCAGTTTCTTTTAAACACTATTCAGCGCTATAGGTTGGAAGCTTGATTAGATTATATCCTCAGGTGTGTGGCTCTGCCTATTCCAGGTAGGCCTTGATTAGTTTACTGGAATCCTTTAAAAGAGGAAACATTTTGAAGCGAGTCCCTTTTTAGAGCCACAAGAACCATGAGAGCCCACACAGCCAGAAACCTTTGGAAGTGAAAAAGGAAAATGTTCCTGGGGAAGCTTCATGAAACAAGAAGCTTGGAGAGAAAGCTAGCAGATGTAGTCATGTTCACCATGTGCTCTTCCAGTTGAGAGAGAAACCCTGAACTTCATCAGCTTTTTCTGAGTAAAGGTTATGTCTTGTTGGTGCCGTAATTTGGACATTTTTGTAGGCTTGCTTTAATTGGGACATTTTCATGGCCTTAGAACTGTAAACTTGCAAATTAATAAATTCCCCCTTTTAAAAGCCATTCCATTTCTGGTATATCACATTTTAGCAAACTAGAACACACACAAACCACCTACATTGACTGAAGAAGAAATAGAAGATCTCAGCAAACCATAAACAGAAAAGAGATTGAATCAGTAACAAAAAATTACCCAGCCAAAAAAAAGCCAGATGGCTTCACATGGAAATTTTACCAAATGTTCCAAGAAGAACTAACACCAATCCTGCTCAAACTTTTCCAAAAATTGAAGAGGAGTGTGCTGGTTTGAAAAGGTTATATATCCCAAAAAAGGTCTTCTTTAATCTTGATTCAATATTGTAGGGTGGAACCTTTTGATTAGATTATTTCTATGGAGATGTAATCTATTCAGTTGTGGTTGTGGCCTTTTATTAGATAGAGGTGTGACTCCAGCCCGTCGAGGTGGGTCTTAATTAGTTTACTCAAGTCCTTTAAAAGTAGAACCATTTTGGAAAAAGCTTCAGAGAGACACAGACATTTGGAGATGCTTGGAGTACTAACAGAGAGAGAGTAGATGCCAAGAAAGACATTTGGAAATGCAGAGCCCAGAAGATGTTGCCATGTGCCTTCCCGTGAGATGCTAAGAAAGCCCGAACCCAGAGTTGTGTCCTGGAGGAGCTAAGTGAAGGCTCATAGAAGCTTAGAGAGGAAGCCACTGGCATCAGAAGCTGGAAGCAATGGAACTGGAAACAAAGACCAGAAGATGCCAATCATATGCCTTCTCATGTGACAAACATTGACCTTTCTTGAGTCAAGATATCCTTCTCTGATGCCTTAGTGTTTTGGTTTGTTGAAGCTGCCAGAATGTGATATACCAGAAATGAGTTGGCTTTTAAAAAGGGAATTTATTATGCTACAAGTTTACAGTTCTAAGGCCATAAAAATGTGAAACTAAGGCTCCAGAGAAAGATACCTTGACTCAAGAAAGGTCAATCTGGGAAGGCATGTAGCTGGTATCTGCTGGTCCTTTGGTTTCTGGTTTCAAACAGCTTCCCCAAGGGCTTTTTCTTTCTGCATCTCCAAACATCAGCTCTCTGGGTCTGCTATCAAGCCTTTTCCAAGATGATTCCCTCTTAAAGGACTCTAATAAGCAACTCCACCTTGAATGGGTAGAGACACATCTCTGTGGAAACCACCTAATCAAAAGATCCCACCCACAATTGGGTGGGTCACATCTCCATGGAAACAATTAATCAAGAAGACCTCACCCATAGGTGAGGTACACAACAGTTTCAAACTGGCACACTTAGTTTGGACATTTTTTATGGCTTTAGAACTGTGAACTTGTAACTTAATAGACTTCCTTTATAAAAGCCAACCAATTTCTGGTATATTGCATTTCTGACAGCATTAACAAACTAAAATAAGGAGGGAATAATCCCTAATTCATTCTATAAGGCTAACACCATACTCATACCAAATACAGATAAAGAGACCACAGGAAAAGAAAATTGCAAACATCTCTTATGAAAACAGATGTAATATATCACATTCACAGAATGAAGGGGGGAAATCATATGATTATCTCAGTTGATGCAGAAAAAGCATTTGACAAAATCTAGCACCCCTTGATAAAACATTCAGAAAACTAGCAATTGAAGGAAACTTCCTCAATGTAATAAGGGATATATATAAAAAAAAAAAAAAAAAAAAAAAAAAAAAAAAAAAAAAAAAAAAAAAAAAAAAAAAAAAAAAAAAAAAAAAAAAAAAAAAAAAAAAAAAAAAAAAAAAAAAAAAAAAAAAAAAAAAAACCCACAGCTAACATCAAACTTAATGGTGAAAGACTGAAAGCTTATCCTCTAAGAACAGGAACAAGACAAGGATGCCCACTGTCACCTCTGTTTTTCAATATTGTACTGGAAGTTTTAGCCAGAACAATTACGCAAGAAAAAAAATAAAAGGCATCTAAATTGGAAAAGAAGAAATAAAACTGTCCCTATTTGCAGATGACATGATCCCATAAACAGAAAATCCTGAAAAATCCACAACAATCAGAAGAAGAAATCAAGAAAAATATTCACAATAGCAACTAAAAGAATCAAATATCTAGGAATAAATCTAGCCAACGATGTAAAGGGCTTGTACACAGAAAACTACAAAACATGGCTGAAAGAAATCACAGAAGATCTAAATAAATGGAGGGTATTCTGTGTTCATAGATTGGAAGACTAAATATTGTTAAGATGTCAATCTATCCAAATCAATTTACAGATTCAATGCACTCTCAATCAAAATTCCAACAGCTTTCTATACAGAAATAGAAAAGGCAATCGCCAAATTTATATGGAAGGATAAGGAGTCCTGAATAGCCAACCATCTTGAAAAAGAAGAATGAAGCTGAAGGACTCATACTTGGTAATCTTAAAACTTATTATCAAGCCACAACAATCAAAACAGCATGGTAGTGGCAAAAGGAAAGACATATAGACTAATGGAATTGAATCGAGAGTTCAAAAATCAAACCTCACATTAATGACTAACCTTTTTTTTGAAAGGAGGGTAAAAACCACTCAATTGGAAAAGAATAGTCTCTTCTCAAAATGGTGCTTGGAAAATTGAAGTTCCATATGCAAAAGAATGAAGGTTGGTCCCTACCCCACACCATATATACAAATCAACTCAAAATGGAACAAAGTTTTAAATATAAGAGCCAAAGCTATAAAAGTCCTAGAAGAAAATGTAGGGAAGCATCTTCAGGGCCTTGTGTTAGGCAATGGTTTCTTCAACTTTATGCCCCAAACACAAGCAACAAAAGGAAAAATAGATAAATGGAACCTTATCAAAATTTAAAGCATCTATGAATTAAAGAACTTAATTATAAAGGTAAGATAAAACAAAAAACAAAAATAGTAAGATGACACCTACACTATGGGAGAAAAATATTTGAAAACCAACTATCCAACAAGGGTTTAATATCCAGAACATAAGAATAAATCTTCCAACCTAACAACCAAAAGTCAAACAACTCAATTTAAAAATGGGCAAAAGACTTAGACATTTCTCCAAAGAAGATACACAAATGGCCAAATAGCATTTGAAAAGATGCTCAACATCATTGGCCATCAGAGAAATGCTAATCAAAACTACAATGAGATATAATTTTACATCAATAGAATGGCTACTATTAAAAAAAAAAAGAAAAATATAAGTGATGAAGAGGATGTGGAGAAATAGAAACACTGGTTCATTGTTGGTGGGAATGTAAAATTGTGCAGCCACTGTGGAAGATGGTTTGGCAGTCCTTAGAAAGTTATGTATAGAATTACCATTTGACCCTGCAATCCCATTTCTAGGTATATACTCAAAAGAATTGAAAGCAGGGTTTTGAGCAGGTATTTGCACACCAAAGTTCATAGCGGCATTATTCACAATTGCCAAAAGTTGGAAGCAACTAAAAAATCCGCCAACCAATGAATGGATAAATGAAATGCTATATATGCACTATGGAATGTTATTCAGCCATAAAAGAATGAAGTTCTGATATGTGACAACATGAATAAACCTTGAAGACATCATGTTGAGTGAAATAAGTCAGACACAAAAGGACAAATATTATATGATCTCAGTGATATGAAATATTAGAATAAAAAAACTCATACAGTCAGAATCTAGTAGGTTACCAGGGAGTAGGATGACGATATGGAATGGGGAGTTAAGATTTAAAATGTATAGAATTTCTATTTTGGGTGATGGAAAAGTTTTGGTGGTGATGGTGGTAATAGCAGCACACATTGTGAACGTAACTAACAGCACTGAATTATGTACTTGAATATGGTTAAAAGAGGAAATTTTAAGTTGTATATGTTTTGTATATATGTTAGAATAGGTTTTTAAAAAACCATAGGACTGTACAACAAACTGTATAACAAACTGAAGATAAACCATGCACTGAATTATTATCCAATTATAAAAATGTGCTTTCATCAATTGTAACAAATGTACCACACCAATGCAAGGTATTAATAATACAGGAGGGGGTGCAAGGGTAGTTCAGTGGTAGAATTCTCACCTGTCATGCAGGAGACCTGAGTTCAATTCCTGGCCCATGCACTTCCCAAAAAAACAAATGAAAAACCGAACAAACAAAAATTCAGCAAATGGTGCTACAATAGGGAAATACTCACATGGAAAAAGAATGAAATGTGACCTCCGCCATACAGCATACAAATAATAATAATACAAGAATAAGGGAACCCTATATTTCAGGCATGATTTCTCCATAACCCGTAGTGATAGCATACTGTTTCAATTTGGTAGAGCTGCCAGATGCAATATATCAGAAATGTATTGTCTTTTACAAAGGGGATTTATTAAGTTACTAATTTACAGTTCTAAGGCCATGAAAATGTCCAAATTAAGGCATCAAGAGGGAGACATCTTCCCTAAGAAAAGGCTGGTAGCAACCGTGGTTCCCCTATTACATGGGAAGGAACATGGCAAGGTCTGCTGGTCCTTCTTTTTGGGTTCTGGTTTCAAAAAGGCTCTGTCAGTTCCTGTGGGTCCTTCTGGCTTCTCCTGGGCATTTTTCTTTCTCTCTCAAAAAGTCTCTGCCTTTTATCCTCTCATAAAGGACTCCAACAAGGAGATTAAGACCCACCTTGAATGGACTGGGTCACACATCACCATGGAAACAACCTAAGCAAAGGGTCCCACCCACAACATATCTGTCACCACAAGAATAGATTAAAAGAACATAGTCTTTTCTGGGGTGCAGATTCAAACCAGCACACATACCATGCACTCTAGTCTGTACCCTGTTTGCACTTCAGGTAGTGTGACTGAGGTATACAAGGAAACGCATAATGGAATTAATTCTATTGGTCTCTAAGCGAAAATGGCTAATCGGTTCTAATTGCAGTCTGCTTACCAGGATTGGTCTCTTAGGAGGTTCATGACAGTAAGGTTTGGGATTGGGGTGGTAATCTTACCAGAAATATAGAGCTATGTTATTTCCCTTAAATTTTGGTGTTATGGCTAGGGAAGGAGTGTTACGGACAATGCTCAGCCATACTTGCAACTAGCCCAATGCTTAGCAGTCAATAGGTGTGACCTCAATTATTAGTACAGTGACTGACACATACCATATGCACTCTGAGTGAATGAATTACATAATTTACTGCCCTAATCTATCTCAATGGGAACTCACCTAAATGATACAATTATTGTCTTTGATCTCTAATATTATAATATTGTCATATACATATAATTTATACATATCACAATCATTAGGAAGGCTTAAACATATATTTTGTCATCTTTCCTCAGTATAAAGAATCCACCTAGAACCTGTCCAGAGGTGTCAACAAGTGGATATGCATAATCTGTTGGACTTTTTTTTGTCCTGATGTCCCCTGTCCTGCCTCAAGGGATTCTATGAATGTCTCTACCCCTTGTATTGAGTCAGGTAAACAGGAGGATAAAGCTTGTAAGTAGTTACATTCTGAACCAAGATTTTCAGCATCATAGAAGACATTCATAAATCTAAACCTTAATATATTAAGTATAAACTTAATATTCTTAAATTAATAGCAGGATAAAAACATGACTTTTTTTCCTTACAAAAGTATATGTAATTTCCTTACTCTGTCCACTTAAAAAGTCTAGACAGAAGTAATAATGGCAGCCCAGGAGCAACAAGTACCCTTAGGCTCCGACTGGTCTCTGAATACCATTTCTTACTGTAAGGAGCTAGCATTTTGATCCCAGAGCAGAGGGAGAAAATGTACAAGAGAAGCTAGGGATATCATGTTGAATAATAAGGATTCCTCTTCCTTATTCCATCTCTTTCATTCTCTCTATAAAAATTTTGGTTTTAAATCCATTAAGTGCAGTCAAAAAAAGAAGTAAACTTCTGAAACGTGCATGTGGTTTTTTGGGGGGTGGGGTGGGGGTGGGAGTGCAGTTTCAGGGGAAACTCTGTAGAGGTTCAACAGGGTGAGAAGCATGTCTATTTGGGCAGGCAGGCAGTGTGGCGCAGGGTATCAGAATCCGAGTAGGATGAGGAAGGCGTCCACGCAGGAAGACAGCCTGGCCTGGAGTGTCAGAACCTGAGAAAGGTGAGGAGGGTACCCACACAGTAGAGTCAGGGAGGGGAAATAGGAGGCAACCTGGTGCAAGGTGTCAGAACCTGAGTAGGGGTGAGCAGGGTATCCACACATGTGAAAGGCAACTGGCATGGGGTATCAGAGCTCAAGCATTATGAGATGGGCATGTATATGGGGCAGCTGTGCAGCTCGGGTGTCAAAGTCCAAGTGTGGTAAGGGGGACATCTACCTGCGGGGTCAGACTGGCACAGCCTCTCAGAGTTCAAGGTGGATTTAAAAAGGTGTCCCTGCAAATAGGGCAACTAGAAATGGGGTATGGAATTTAAGTGGAGTGAGGAGAATATCCACATGTGGGTTTCCTGGTATAGGGTTGGTTTGAAGCCCTTGTAGGGTGAAGAGGGCATCAACATAGAAGAGCCCAGCATAAGGTATTGATGCCCAAACAAGAATAGGAATGTAACTTTGCATGATAGTGGCCCAGCAAGGGGAGTCAAAGCCTGGGGGTGAGGATATGTATTTATACAAAGGGATATTACTCAGCAGTTAGTAAGAGAAAATTCCTGCTATATGCAACAACATGGAAGAATTTCAAAAACATTCTGTTGAGTTGGAAAAAAATACAGCAATTGCCTCATGATCATACAAAAGAAACGCTGCATCAGCCAGAAGGAACCATCTGCTTATCAGATTGCCCTCCTGGTTCCAGAGTCCTGCTGCACTGCTCCAGATGACGCAAGTTCCAAAGCTCCTCGACAAACATCTGGTTGACCTTATATACTGGGTTAAGAAGTAGAGGGTTGGAGTGCCCCAAAGGAGAGAAACAGGACCAGAGCTTGCGCAAGTCTTGAGCCCTGCTTGAGGTACCCCTCCCAAACAGCACTCCAGGCACTGGTATGTCCCAAGCATGAAAGGGAAACTTAGAAAATTCCAGGAAAAACACTTCAAATTGTGGAGATTTCTGAGGAACAGAGAAAGGAAGGGCCTCACCTGGTTTGTCCAGGTCTAAAGTCAGTGCTCTCTGTAGAGATGGTGCCACCCCTTCATCCTCCTGAGGAGCTCTCTCAAAATGGGAGGAGGGTTGGATGATGGGAAGTCAACAAAGCAGCATATGTCAACTCCACACACATAACTACTAACCATATCTTCTGATGAGCATGAGGATTACAGTAGTTCTTTACATTTATAACCAACACAAAGCACTTGACATTTAAGTTGGCCTGTGTGGTCTTACTTTGGGCAGAAAGAAGATTTCTGTTATGCTCTGGAAATACTGAAAATAGCTCATAAACCTTCTGTGAACTCCTAGAGAATTAGGAGAAAATCCCAGGTTTGAAACCAGAATTTAGAGGCTTTAATCAGTTCTAACAATCTATAATTCTACAAACATAAGCCTGCATTAGAGTTTTATTTGAAAATTAATTTCAGAATGAAATATAAAATAATTATTTTAAAAACTTTTATCAGAATGACTCCCCAGGGCTGTAGTCCTAAACTTTTTTGATAGTGCACCTCTAATCAATATAACATTGTATATATTTATTTGTAAATTATTATTACAGTAATATTTTTTGTACATTATAAAATAAACACAAAAATATAAATTTTAAAAGGATGAGTTAAAAGTAGATGTAAGTTCTAGTATTTTCCTCCTGCACGCCAACAGATTATCTTGCACTTTCCTGGGATGTATGTGCCTGCTTTGGAAACACTCATCTAGGCCACAGGGAAGAGAAATGAGCTCTGGCCACTCTGAGTGACTCACAGTTGAGAGTGGAGGAAAGGGGACAGGAAATGACTACACCACCGAGTAACATAAAACTCTGAAATTTATGTGAAATTTCAACATGAAACACTTCTCCCTTTCCTCTCCTTGCACCTACACCCAGTAATCAATATGGACATAGGCTGCTTTTTGCTCATTTCTACATAAACCGCTTAGCCTGAACCTTGACCTTGTGGGGCCTCTTGTCTCCTTCAAGGCTGTCCTTGATGGTCACACACTAATCTGCAACCCCAAGACAAAGATTCTGGAAGAAGTAAGATAAAATGCATGATATCCATATTCCCATAGCCTCTAGACCCACATTTGGTAAGGGGTAACACTGACATTTATTAAGAAAATTAGTTAGACTAACTAAGGTTATTTACTTACTACTGACACCATAAAAGACCAGAGAAACAGTGTTTTGGAAGGTTCAAGGCCAGTCTGAGTGAACCAAAGTGGGCAGAAGGCATCTTCAGGAGCTGAAAGGAGTAAGTATAGACAGACAGATCTATAAAAGCTGCTGAGGAGCCAAAGGATGGACCCAGGTTCTGGTATGCTGTCATCATGGCTGCAGTCCTCGGGGAGGTCAGAACACGACTCCCTGGCAGCGGTGCCTGAAGCTGGTAAGTCAGAACCTCAGGCCGAGGACCCCACCATCTTGCCACCCTTGGCCAGAATCTCGACAGGTGTGCAGGCCACGATCACCCAGGCTTCCTTTTCATCTTTGCAGATGAACAGATTAAAGGCTATGCTTTGACCTCTAAATGCAGTTTTCTTTTTTTTTTAACCTTCATCCCGAACATTTTGATTTGTGTTTAGACTTTGTCACTTTACAGATGTGTAAAATACGTATTTCGTAACTAAGCTGGGTTTTTGAAATCTAGAACAAGCTAACTGGTTGGAATTTCATTTAATGACATTCTCAATATTCAGTTTTGTGCCCCCAAATTATATTTCATGTCATTTATGCTTTGTGATTTTATTAGTTTGGCTTCCTTTTTAACTAAACTTAAAAAGTGTTCCACAGGGACAAAGGGATGCCTTTGTTCTGGGTGTGAACTATTTATTCCCCTGAACTCAATCCCAAAATGGTGATCCTAATATACATTAAAGGAAGTAGACATTAAATTGTACATCTCAAAGCTAGAGTTGTCATCTCTGACACCCAGATGCTATCTAGTTGCTACACCGCTTCTGGTTTCTTATTCCAATTTATCTTTTTTAAAGAAAAATAATGGCACCTATTTTTCAGCTATCTTTTAATCCTTCCCAGCCAGGTTATTTGTTGGAGCATATTGATTGTTGGCTCTGCTAAGCCACAAGACCCTCCCATCCCATTTCCATTGTTTTAGCATCTTCAGTGATTATCAGAAACGTTTCTCCCAAAGGGTGGGGCCAGCTCCCAGGCTTATCTGGACTCACTGGCCACTGGAATTAGTGGAATGGGGCAGTGGGTATCTTCCCACCTTCTTGGTGCTTGGTGAGACACTGTCCTGGTTGGAGTGCAGTATGGAATTGGGGTAAAAATGATTTTCTTTCCTTCTTTGCTCCCTCCCTTCCAATAAACAATTTATGAATACCAGGACATCTCTTGAGAACCTTAAATGAAGTCAAATAAAAACAAGGCGGATAAGTATAGTCAATCAAAGCAAGTAATTGCAGCAGTTACAGAATTGTGTTGAGAGCAAATGGCATGGGAAATGGTTAGATTGATATATCTTTTTCTACTAACATCAGTTTCAGGGAGACCAGGAATGTAGGAATACTGTTATATGTATGAGTGACATATGACTACAGGCTTGTTCTTACAAGATTAGAACAAAATAAGAGTAAACAATATGTTAAATAAAAGGATGCAATATGGGTGATACTGTAAAAACAATAAGGAAAGTGGAAAGATTTTGGGGGGAAGAACACTTTTGCACATGATACAAATCATAGGATTTGCTACAATACTATAAAAACAATAAGGAAAGTAGAAAGATTGGGGGGAAGAACGCTTTTGCACATGATACAGCTATGATTTCCTACAGTGTTGTCCTAGAAATATATTTATATTAAAAAATAAATCTCTATACTATCGAATACTGTATAAATATATATTATGTACATTTTTTTAAAAAACTCCCATCAAAGAGCCCAGGAATAGATGGCTTCACAGGAGAATTTTACCAAAGATTCTAAGAATTGATACCAATCCTGCTCAAACGCTTCCAAAAACATGAAGAGGAGGGAGTCCTTCCTATCTCATTCTGAGAAGCCAACATCAACCTTACACCAAAGTCAGATAAAGATAACAGGAAAAGAAAATTACACACCAATATCTTTTATGGGTACAGATGAAGTCCTCAAGAAAATACCAAATCCAACAGCACATTAAAAGAATTATGCACCATGATCAAGTGGGATCACCTGGTATGCAAGGCTGGTTCAACATAAGAAAATCAGTTAGTGTAATATACCATATTAAGAGAATGAAGAGAAAAAAAAACCCATGATTATCTAAATCGATGCAGAAAAGGTATCTGACAAAATTCAAATCCCCTTCAATATAAAAACACTTAGAACACCAGGAATAGAAGTAAATTTCCTCAACACAATTAAGGGCATATATGAAAAACTACGGAATTGTGAAGCATCCAAGCTGTGAATGAATCTATGGGGCATTTGGTGAAGCAAAATAAGCCAGAAACAAAAGAGCAAATAGTGTATGATCTCATTTAGAAAATACTTATATGAAAACTAGTGCCCCAGATGATGAACTCCTATAGCAGTCACATTTAGTCCAGAGTGGTAATTGTTATCTCTGCATTTGAGGGGCTGTTTTATACATGTATAATCTGGTATTTAGAGATAAGAATGAAGTCAATAGGGTCAGTATTAAGGTAAATCAGAATATAGGGGTAAGGAAGACATTGCATGTATTTTAGAGCTTCACCTACTCTTTGAGACCAAAGGAAGAAAGTTTTCTTATATCCAGAACCTAGGTTTGCTGTAGCACATAATCTAACTCAACCTGTTTGGATAGATCATTTAAACAATCCAAACACAGGGAGCCCAGAATAATAATGAGAGCATTTAATCCTGTATAGCTTACTATAATTCCTGGATACATCCCAAAGTATATTAAGCAGATAATCAAAAAGTATTGGCAAATTCCCTTGAGGGATGGGAGAAAAATTATGGAACTGTTAAACTTTTCCACTGGGGAAACCCCAGATATGGTGCCAAACATTAGGAACACACAAATCAATAGGCCAAGCCCTTGATCTTGAGGCTTGCTCATGTGAAGCTTATGTATGTAGTGGAGAAGCTTAGCCTACTTATATGTATGCCTAAGAGTCACCTCCAGAGGACCTCTTTCATTGCTCAGAGGTGGTCTTTCTCTCTCTAAGCTCAACTCTGCAAATGAAATCATTGCCCTCCCCACTACATGGGACATGACATCCAGGGATGAAAGTCTTCCTGGTGGCACGGGAGATGACCCCTAAGGATAAGCCTGGCCCTGGCACTGTGGGATCAACAATGCCATCCTGACCAAAAGGGGAGAAAGAAATGTAACAAATAAGGTATCGGTGGCTGAGAGTTCAAATAGATTCAAGAGGCTACACTGGAGGTCACTTTTACGCATGCTTCAGTTAGACATTATTACCTATCATAACTTGCCAAACCCGAGCCAAAACCATTCCTGCCAATCCTAAAGAATACCTAGGGAATTATATAAGATTCTACAAAGGTTGCATGCACTAGGGTAACTCTCCAAAACCTACAACCTTCAGATAGTTCCCTGGACCAGATAAGTCCTAAAATGCAGAGGGGCCAGCCCTTCCAGAACATCAACTAGTTCCACCCCTTATCCCATATTATCAACAGCCCCTTCCAATCTGAAAAAATTAGAATGGGCATAGCCCAAATGCCCCTAAACAGTGAGAGAAAGATCAAAGATGATGGTGAAGTTATGCAGAGAAGGTCAGGTTTAACAAATGAGTATGACTGCTAAATCATTATACTGATATTCCTTTTAGCCTCCTGTACCTTAGAGCAGCTAGAAGTAAAAACTTAAAATTGTGGAATTGTAACCCATACCAAACTCTGAAATCTGTTCTACAACTAATTGTTGTGATGTACTTTGAAATTTACTGCTTTTATGTATATATATTATTTAAAGAGAAGGAGGCATATACAGAGAAGATAGGATTTAACAAATGAATAGGACTGCTGAATCATTATATTGATATTTCTGTTAGTCTCCAGTGTCTTGAAGCAGATAGAAAAAAAAATGAAAAATCATGGAACTATAACCCTTACCAAACTTTAAAATCTGTTCTGTAACTACTTATTAAAAATGTACTTGGAAATTTGTTGGGTTTTTTTGTATACATATTATATTTCACAATTAAAAAAACAATAAAAAATAAAGGACATATATGAAAAGCCAACAACTACCATCATATTCAATGTTGAAAGACTGAAAGCTTTCCTTCTAAGATCAAGAGTAAGACAAGGATGCCCAAAGCCACCATTGTTATTCAACATTGTACTGGGATATCAAGCCAGAGCAAGTAGGCAAGAAAAAGAAATAAAATGCACCCAAATTGGAGAGGAAGAAATTAAACTTTCTCAATTTACAAATGACATGACTTCATATACAGAAAATCCTGAAAAATCCCCAAGAAAGCTACTAGAACTAATAAAAAATTCAGCAACATGGTAGGATACAAGCACAACATGCAAAAATCAGTAGTGTTTTTATACACTGGTAATGAACAATCTGAAAAGGAAATCAAGAAAAAATTCCATTTATACCAGCCAACTAAAAGAATCAAATATCTAGGAATAAATCTAACCAAGGATGTAAAAGGCTTGTACAAAGAAAACTATGAAACACTACTGAAAGAAATTAAAGAAGACATAAATAAATGGAAGGACATTCCATGTTCATGGATTGGAAGACCAAATAAGATGTCAATTCAACCACAGTGAATTACAGATTCAACACAATCTCAATAAAAATTCCAACAACCTTCTTTGCAGAAATGAAAAAGCCAATCATCGAGTTTATATGGAAGGATAGGGGGCCCCAGATAGCCAAAGCCATCTTAAAAAAGGAAGAATAAAGTTGGAGGACTCACACTTCTTGATCTTAAAATTTATTACAAAGCTACAATAATCAAAACAGCAAGATACTGGCACAAGAAAAGACATAAAGACCAATGGAATCTAATTGAAAGTTCAGAAATCAAACCTCACATCTATGACAAATTGACTTTGACAAGGGTGCTAAGTCCATTCAATGAGGAAAGAATGGTCTCTTCAACAAATGGTGCTAGGAAAATTGGGGGTCCATATGCAAAAGAATGAAGATGGATCCCTACCCCACACCATATACAAAAATCAGCTCAAAATGGATCAAAGCTGTAAATATATGAACTAAAACTATAAAACTCCTAGAAGAAAATGTAGGGAAGTATCTTGAGGACTTTGTGTTAGGCAATAGTTTCTTAGACTTTATATCCAAAGAGCAAGCAACAAAAGGAAACATAGATGAGTGGGATCTCATCAAAATTAAAAATATCTATGCATTAAAGGATTTCATTATGAAAGTATGACAACCTACATGGTGGGAGAAAATATTTAGAAACCACTTATCCAATAATGGTCTAATATCTAGAATATATAATGAAAGCCTTCAATTCAACAACAAATAGACAAACAACCCAATTTAAAAATGGGCAAAAGATTTGAATAAACATTTCTCCAAAGGAGATAAATAAATTGCCAGAAAGCATATGAAAAGATGCTCAACATCATTAACCGTCAAGAAATGCAAATCAAAACCACAATGAGATACCACTTTACAACCAATAGAATGGCTACTCTTCAAAAAACAGGTAATAACAAGCATTGGAGAGGTTGTGGAGAAATAAGAACACTCATTCATTGTTGCTGGGCATGTAAAATGTTGCAGCCACGGTGAAAGACAGTTTCGCGATTCCTCAGAAAGTTAAGTATAGAATTACCATATGATCCAGCAATCCCATTTCCAGGTATATACCCAAAATAACTGAAAGCAGGGACTCAAACAGGTATTTGCACAATGATACTGATAGCAGCATTATTCATATTTGCCAAAAGTTCGCAAGCAAGCCAAATGTCCATTAACAGATGAACACATAAACAAAATGTCGTAATCCAATACAATGGAATATTGTTCAGCCATAAAAAGGGATGAAGTTCTGATATATACAACATGGATGAACCTTGAAGACATCATGTTGAATGAAGTAAGTCAGGTACAGAAGGACAAGTATTGTATGATCTCGCTGATATAAAATAATTGAAATGACAAACACATAGAGTCAAAAACCAGAATATGGGTTACCAGGGGCTGAGGTAGGGAATAGGGAGTTAAAGCTTAATTGATACAATATTTCTGTTTGGAGTGATGAAAAATGGTAGCACAACATTGGCTCCACTGAATTATATATTAGAAAATTGAAAGGAGAAATTTTAGATTGTATATATGTTACTGGAATAAAATTTTAGATAACCATAGGACTTTACACAGAGTGAACCTAATATAAACTATGGACTATATTTAATAGTATAATTACACCAATATTCTTTCATTAATTGCAACAAAGGCCCATATTAATTTAAAGTATTAATAATAAGGAAACCTCAGTGGGGGTGGATGGGGTGGTATACATGGGAACTCTGTATTGTATGAACAATTTTTCTGTAAATCTACAATTTCTCTAAAAATAATAAATTTTAAATTTAAATAGCTATGTAAATTTGTGGGCACATTATAAAACATACACAAACGTACATATTATAAAATATACACAAATTTCCTATAAATATCCAAAAAGGAAAATTAAATACAGTCTGGCTGATGTCGAAAGTCCTCTTAACCCTAACATTCTGATTTTGTGTGTGAGGTTTTACATGAATATATACATTTTTTCAAATGAATATTATGGCAAAGATCAAATGTGAAGATTTGTTCATTATTTAGAGACTTTGTGAAAATACCAAACCCTGGAAGGAAAGGGCAGCTTTCCCACTCCCCTGCCGCCACCCCCACAGCCCTCTGCATTCTGCCAACATCAATGAATAGCAAACAGGAGCCACAAATTAACTATGATATAATGAAATCTCTACTTCATTTTTGTCAGCATAAACTCACCAACCTTCAAGATTCCTGAATACTCTCAGACGCATTTAGGAAATCATGGAAGACGTAGAATAAGGAATGACCAGGTTGTGATTTTAAAATATCTCAAAAAGCTTTTCTGTTCTTCCATTTCCTCAGGAATTGGACAGTCCTCAATTCCTCCAGGTAAATAAGATAATACATGTCAAGTACATAGCAAATGCCTAGCACACAGGAGATTCCCCACAGCCTTACCATAAAGAATCTTTTGTTTTAAAAAATCAACCAACCAACCAAAACAAACAAACAAAAAACATTGCAAATGTACAAGAATAGAAAATGTCAAATAAGAAACCTTTTGATAGTCCCCACCCAGAAAACACAACAGGGATGTTGGTTTTAAGTTGGCACTGAATTTAATAACTTAAGTTGGAAAGTTTCTGAGATGTAACGTGTTGAACAGGAGTTGCCAGTGGACTCCTGTCCCAAAGGAATGTTTGGGAAAAAGAGCCAGCATACAAATTGGTGGGAATAGAGTTACTCCAGAATGTCTGACTACCACAACTGATAGCTGCTACCGCTCTTTTGGACCCAGAAGGACAACTCTTCATCACTTTGAACCAAAGGACACGTCTTTGGGACAGAAATGAATGAGAGTGACTCATCAGGTAACCAGCACCAAGCTCATTTGATGATGAAAGAGGAAAACGAGGAGGAATAAGGGCTAGTCAGAAGCTTACCGTATGAATAGAGAGAGAGGAATACACATGGAAGGGGATTATTGCTCAGAGCAAGTTATATTCTTAAACATAAACAATATGTGTCGGGGTATGCACAGGAGGAATCACTCTTAAGCTATAGACTGGGTTGGGGGTTGGGGCAGGACACACAGGACAGTGGGAAAGAGGCTTAATCAAAATCCCAGGAGGGAAGGATAAACTCTGGAAAAGAGAAAAGCTGCCTTAAGAGGAGGGAATGCAAACTGAGACCATGAAGGAGAGATGATAGTGCAATTCAAGTTTTTCTTCTTATTACATCTTGACCTTTAGTTTATTTCAGTTCTCTTAGCCTCCATGGACTGGGCCAACTTAGCAGGTCACCCTGAAGGCAGATACCCTCCGCATACCTGTGGGGAGTTCTCATACCCATCCCAACCCCTACCCCTTAGTCACTATGGGCCAAATATTACACAAACAGCCTTTTAATCTGTCACTGTCTCAGTCACTGCTCACTGTTAATCATTTCTTCCTTCTGCCATCTGGTGGTGAAAATGAAAATGTCACATTCTGTCATCTGGCTATTCTCAATTTGCAAATAGGAGTCTGAAAGCTCATTTAAGTAATACTTATTTGTTATATGAAACACACTTTTTAAAAGGAAAAAAAATACTATAGTGATTCAATCAAATTTAGCTTCCCATTTTTTTTTCTTTTTTTGGCATGGGCAAACTCTGGGAATTGAACCCAGGTCTCCAGCTTGGCAGGCAAGAATTCTTGCCCCTGAGCCACTGTTGCACTGCTCCAGCTTCCAATTTTTAATTATCCCCTCAGTTATATGACCTGAGCCAGCTACTCAAAACATTCCTCATCTGTAATAATAGTAACTATAAGGATAATTATGACTAATACTTATTGACCACTATGATGAATCACATATGCTTCATTTAGACCTAAAAGCCTATAAGGTAGGTACTATTACTCTCTGTGTTTCTTCAGATAAGAATGTTAAAGCAGAAAAAGGTTGAGTAACTTATCAAGTCATCGCACAGCTACCAAGGGGTTGATTTGGTAATCTGCCTCCATAGTTCATAATGGAAGCTATAATAATCACCTTTCAGGATTGTTCACAGAGCTAGAAACAAGATGTGTAAAGTTCCTGACACATAATAGGTCTCAGAAAATTAGATAGTAAACATTCACTATGTGTTGTATCCTGCAAGGTGATTAACTTACATCCACGAATAAGCCACAGTCCCTGCCTCTAAGCAAGCACAATCACAATACAATGCCAAAAGTGCTGAAACTAAGTTCAGCTAAGACAATATCTGATTTTTTTGTTCAATACTGTCTCCTAGTGCCTAATACAGGCTCAAGACGCTGTGCAGCAGATAGGATAATTCTCTTATTTCTGTATTACAAATAAAAAAGTTCAAGGCTCAGAGAGGTTCAGTAACTCAAAGGTCACACAGCAGTAGGGTGAACATTTATCATGACTAACGCTTTTTCCTACACTCTGCTGCATTCTCCCTTCTTCACTCTTTCCAGCCCTAGGTAGCAGCGGCAAGTTAGTGAAGGGTGATAGTGGCAGGAGACACTCTTTGTATTTGGAAGGTATCAAATGGACAGATGGCTATGAGCAGACAAAAATTTCAATACAGACACTAGGGCCGACGTCCTAGGATTACATGGTCTACAAAGCCCATTTTCTTCCTGTCTCTCTTCCACTTGGCACAAGCCAGCTTTTTATTCTAGTTAAGACTATTTACTCCTATTTTCCAGAGTTCAAGTTTCTGCAGTTATTTTTAGCTGTAGTGTTAGTGCATACCTGGAACAGGTGAGGCATGAAAAGGAATGTGGGTATAGGTAACCCTTGAATCTCTAGTGCCAGGGTCTTGGTCTCTTGTCATTCCAGCTAAAGTGGGGTGACTCACACCCTGATTTATTATCTGCTCTGAGGCTAGATTTTACTCTAAGAACTTCTTGTATACTCTCTATTTTTGTTTTCAAGTCTTAGGGACACACTTTCTTGATGTTTTTGTTACCTGTTTTTGATAACTTGGATCCCTCCATTTTCTATAAGCAATACCATGCCCTCTGTTCTTTATGGTCCCACTTCCTAGGGCTTTGAGACCTGGGGTAGATAAAAGTCTGATTTACGTCTGGTAATACATCTGCAGGCAGAAAGCATCTGGAAAGCACTCTGGCTATATGCCAGATGTCTTTAAAGAGCCAACCAAGTTCTGAGATAGTCATCAAATTCTTGAGACCGAGCAAAAATAATCATGATCTAGTTCAGTCTAGAACCACACCCCAAGTAACTAGAATCCCCCCAGAGGGTCCTTAAATTTCTTCAGGGTTCTCTGGAATTCTGGTCCTGCTTCAAGCCTGGAATAGCCTACCTGACTGAAATCCTATTGCTGGGACCATAGGACTCCTTTCTAAGATAGAGAGGTGTCTTTTTCATTCTCACTTTCAGCTCCGTATAGAATGTGAGGAATTAAAAACCAGACAAGTTAGTATCATGAAGACACTTTTATTTCAACTGGGTATAATGAATACTATATAAATTGACTTTATAATTCAGCTGAGAAGTAAGGGGAAGAAATTCTCTGGGGCCAGCATTTAAAGACTATTCCAGTTGTCCCTTTATTAAGTCATAAAAGTTAGGTTTGTTTTTAATTGTATGTGATAGGAGGGGGAATATTTGTTCTGAAGTTCTCCATTTTTTTAAATCAGGAAAGCAGAACTAAGGAAATATATCGAGGAGGAAGTAAGAGATGGTCAGAGACTACTTCCCCGCTACTAAATCAAAAGCCTTTGGAACCTTGGCTGCAAAGCCAATTTACATTTAAGAAAATGCCATTTTCAACTTCTATACTTCTACCCCTACTACTCCTGAAGGCTTATCTCATGTCCTATATCCACTTTCTTTGTAATCAACTCTATCCATCACTTTTCCACAACATACTCTTAAAGCCCAAAGAACATAGCAGAGTCAGAAAGATACCTTAATAAGGGTCTCAGCAACAAGATATCACAACCTTGCCTGAGAGGTCAAGGGAGCTTGGAAACAGCTTTGATGAAAGGTAGAAACCCATGGCCTTGGTCTCATTTGCTAATGGATCACATATCCACGTATTTCTGTGCCCCTGCCCTTCACAATGGAATCTTTCCTTCTGGCTGAGTCTCTGGTTTTAAGATCTGGACCTACTAATTAATATGACTGAAGACACATACATTATCCATAGTTCTTCCAGGAGTGTCCTAGCGAAGTACAATTTCTAACCTAGCGAAGTACAATTATGTTTATACTATTCAAACAATAGTTAAACTTTAGAACAATAGTTTTTTTAACATTTTTTATTGAGAAGTATAACATTAAAAAAAGCAATAAATTTCGAAGTACATTGTAACAACTAGATACAGAACAGATTTCAGAGTTGTTTGGTATAGGTTCCAGTTCCACAATTTTAGGTTTTCCTTCTAGCTGCTCCAAGACACATGAGTAAAAATATATGGGTAAAAAATAAATAAATAATAGGGGGGATAAGGGGTAAAATATATTGGGTAGATGGAAATACTGTCAATATAGTGATTCAGCTGTCATACTCATTTGTTAAGTTCTATCTTCTCTGTTACAATGCCTCCTTCTCCTTTGATCCTTCTTCCGATCTTTAGGGCTATTTGGGCTATGCCTATTCTAACTTTTTTGTGTCGGAAAGGGGTGTTGACGATAAGGGAAAGCGGGATAGAACTAGTTGATGTTCTTGGAGAGGCTTGCCCCTCTGGGTTTCGTGACTTATTTGGCCTAGGAACCATCTGGAGGCTTTAGATTTCTGGCAAGTAATCCTTAATGAATGAAACTTCTGTAGAGTCTCAGGTAAGAGTCATAGGTATTCTTTACGGATAACAGGAATGCTGTTTGGGGTTGGCAAACTGTGGTAATCAGCAATATTTAGCTGAAGCTAAAAGCCTCCAGAATAGCCTCTCAACTCTATTTGAATTCTCTTACCCACCGACACCTTATTTTGTTACAATTCTTTCCCCCTTTTTTAGTCACGGTGTTGTCGATCTCATGGTGCCAGGGCCAGGCTCATCCCTAGGAATCATGTCCCACATTGCCAAAACCTTCACCCCTGGCTGTCATGAACCACGTAGGGAAGAAGGTAATGAATTACTTGCAGAGTTGGGCTTAGAAAGAGAGAGGCCACACCTGACCAGCAAAATAGGTTTTCTGGAAGTAACTTAGACATAACTATAGGTAGGCTTAGCTTTTCTGCTATAGGAATAAGCTTCAAAAGAACAAGTCTCAAGAACAAGGGGTTGGCCTGTTGACTTGGGAGTCCCTAATGTTTGATACAATATCAGGGGTTTCCTTGGTGATAAAATTTAATAGTTCCTTTTTTTTCCTCAACTGTATTATAGTATCTTTATTCTTTTGATAAAACTCTCCCAGAGATGAGTAAAAAAATATGGATAAAATAAATAAATAATAGGTGGGATAAGGGGTAAAATATACTGGGTAGATGGAAAAACTACAACAGAGGGAGGGGTAAGGGGTATGGGATGTATGGTTTTTTCCTTGCTCTTTTTCTGGAGTGATGCAAATGTTCTAAAAAGTCATCATGGTGATGAATGTACAACTATGTGACGATATTGTGAGCCACTGATTGATGGATGGGACTGTGTGTGAAGATTTCTTAATAAAAATATTAAAAACAAGCAACAAAAAATTTCCAGAGTTAACTACTCCTATTTGTAGATGATCTAATATATAAAGATCCACTTCAAACGCTAGCAGTGCTATGAACATGGTCTCCTCTCTCAACTCAGAATTAAGACTTTTGTTTCTTGTTTTTATATTCCAGACCCAGAAGTAGGTTAATTGTAGATGCTATCTGAAGATAGTCTTATACTGTACAGTAGTTATCTACAAACAGGCTCTAGCTTCTCCAGGAACACTATAGGATAAATTCAGTTTAAATATGTTAAACTAAGAGGCATTCTTTCAAATTAATTTAAATGCATTTTTATTTTTAGACAACCTACATGACATGTTTTTCTTAAAAACAATGTTTCAAATAAATCAAGGTGAAAATAAATGAGTTCAAGATGGCATCAGTCTATCTGTCTAAGTCCTGGTATTGGGTGGATGAAAAGCAGCAGTTACAGTGATTGGTGATAAATCCAAAGAATCGCCAAGTGTGTTAACATTTCTCCATTTCTAAACCAGCCTTAAAGAAAATCATGTATGGGGTCATCCATCCTCTGGTAGTCTAGGAGAGCAATCATACCATCTGGATTCATGTCTTCACCAATACAGCACTGGTAGTTTTTTTAAATTAGCAAGGATGTGCTTGATTTATTCTATAGCCCCGGTCATAAAAGGTTTTACTCTTTCTGGTCTCTGTTCTTCAAGTTTGCCTTTGATTGATTTCATGTTATCTTTGATGTACTTTTTGTAGGCTTCTTTTGTGAAGCTGGTTTCCTGCAAGTGATGGTTCACGACAATATCAACACAGGTGATGACTGTGCTTTCAGTACCTTCACATGCCGGGCCTTTGGCAGAGGCTTTCCACCAATGAGCGCATCATCAAGCCAACCTCTGTCCTACTGACCATCTTTCCCTCTACCTCCAGGCACAGACCCTCCGCCATCTCCCAGATCTTGTAAATGTCAGAGAACATCTCATGGCTGATGGCAACTAGAGGGTGACAACAGTGGCAGCGCTGGTGTGGCAGGAGCCCAGAATTGGGAGAGAGCACAGAGCAGCACTGGGGGGAGGGGGAAGCAGGTAATAGTTCCATATTTTTTTAGAGCAATAGTTTTAACCTTACCATTCCCCCAGAAATATGCATATACCTTAGGGGTCCATAGACTTCAGGTTAAAGACCACTGCCTGTTTTAAAAAGTTCAGATGGACTTCAGGATAATTCTAATTTATCCTCCTTAACCCCCACCCATATCCCAATTCAATTTAAGCTTCCTTAGGTCCTCCAGTGAGTTGAAACAGCAACCATTCATTTGCTTTCACCCACTGGCTCAGAGATGCTATCCTAAACTTTTCTGGAGAGTCTCACAAGAAAAGTACAATGTCAATAGAGAATTAGCCTCCAGTGGTAGGCACAACTAATAGTCACAGAAAAGTACGGCCCTACTCATCTATTAGCCTCTCCTTTTCATCTCTGCTTTCCCCCTTCCTTTGTCTTAACTCCTTGCTCCTCTACACTGTCCTCTACTCAAAGGTATCATAATGAATAGCAATGAAATTGAGAGTAAATTAAACAACAAAATAAGCCATGTGTTAGATTTCAATTAATTACAAATACTTTACGCATGCCCACCCCTTTTAGGATTCATCTGTGGTAGAAAGCACCCCACCCCTATTATTTAGGGACATCCTGCAATGAACAGTCCACATCTGACTATCAGAGAATTTTATTGACATCTACTTTTCACTTCTCACCAGATACTGCACCTCTATGAAACACAATCTTTGGAACATGCATGTTCCATTTACGAGGTATATGAAAAGTTTTTCTTCTTCCAAAAACCATCGCCAATCTTAAACCATTCCATTCTTTGTAATCTCTTCACCCTGGTTCTGCCATTCCAGACACATAGTTTTCTAATAAAAGTGTTCCATTCAACAAAAATTACTAGGTAATTTCGATGTGTAAAAGTACTCAGAGCCAGGAGACTGGGAAGCTCAAATTTGTTTACATTCAGTTCTCCCCACCACCACCACCTACTCCTTACAATGCCAATGTTGCTTTCCTCCCTAGGAGTTGAATGACTACCCAGTTCTATACCTCCTAAAGTCAATCATCCAATAAATGGGGACAAAAGAAAGAAGACAATGACCAATGCACTGATGACAAGTCAATGAAATTAGATCTTGCAATTACCCTATTTTTCTGATGTTTCTTAGAATTACCCTATATTTCTGACGCATTCTAATTTTACTCTAGTCATCTGGGGATGAGTCTACTCAAGAAACCAATTTTCCTAATCACAAAGTGATTATCCCCAGGAGCCAGGGAAGTAAATCCAGGGATCTAATTTAAAGATCTACAAGAAAGACCTTTGAATATTTTCTGATGGGCTTTGCTCCATCCTCAAGAAAAAAACAACCTCCCTTCTTTTAAGTAGGGCTTCCCTTTCAAAAACCATCCATCATCTTGCTTCTTGATTGCTTATTTTTTAAGTTATAAAGTTTATAATAACGTTAAATTAAGGACAATCAATGAACTTGCCATTTAACTGCCACTGTAGTTTATTACCTATTAGCAAGAAAGTATTTACATCCATAAAGCCATTTAATACCAAGGTCTTCAGGGAGTTTGAATCTTATAAAAATAATACTCAATTTATTATTCTACTTTAGTTCTAATAAAGCACAAGTTGAGATAGCTTAAATATCACTATCTGATAAATGCAGAACATTCTTCCCTTAATATTTATAGATCATGTACTTCAGCAACCTAATCCTTGAGTTGCAGCTGAAAAAGGGAAAATGTTTACATGAAGTCACAGACAAACACGTCCTCCTCACATTACAAGTAAGGAATCAAGGTTGGAGAACATTAATAAAGTGGACATGAGCCACAGTAAAAACATATTCTGCAGTAATTATACTCCAACAAATAGAAAGGGGAATTAGTACTGAATTAGCTGAGCAGATTCTGGACATAATTCTGACAGATTTCAGTTCGAGGAACTCTGTTGGAGAAGGTTTCTTTTTTTTTTTTCCTTCCTTCAATCTTCTTTTACAGAACAGAAAGCAAAACTTAAGTATTTTTTTTAAAAAAACTCAATTCTTTTTAAAAATGATTAATGGCCTTTCCGTTTTTTCATTTTTCCTCCAACCACTTTGTTCCTGACACCAATAGCGCCCTCTGTATCATCATTGTCCCCAACATCCTCTCTTTTGCGTTTCTTCTTGTCTCCATGCTCCCTTAACTCCTGCAAGAAAACAGAAGATTTTCTGTGATATAGAATACATTAGGCAAGAAATTCATTAGGCGGGCGGCTGCCGTGGCTCAGCAGGCAGAGCTCCGACCTGCCGTGCTGGAGGTCTGGAGTTCGATCCCTGGTGCCTCCTGCCCATATGCAAATTAAAAAAAAAAAAAAAAAGAAAACAGAAAGGCACAGATTGAAAATGAATACTTTTACTGAAAATGAAACTGGCTAGTCTCCCTTAATAAGACCAAATACTGAATAACATCCTATTACCTGCCATTAGGAAAGGACTAGAATTGAATTCCCAATATAAATATTGTTAACCCCATTAGTTGTCAGAGACAGGAAAATTAAAACAGTAAATTATCATTGTCACCTGACAGACCGGCAAAGGTTAAAAGAAAAGTAATACCTAGTATTGGCTAAGATGTGGGAAATTCACATATATTGTGCTGACTCTGCAAACTGATACAACTTTTTTTGCAGTGGTGGTGGTGGGGTGGGTGCAATTTGGCATTCTACACAAACTTAAGTTTAATTACATACTCTTTGGCCCAACAATTCTACAAGTATGCAAAGTTGTACATACCAGGATGTTCAACACAGTACTTGTTAGAATAGCAAGAAATTGGAAAAAGCATAAAAAGCCACCAATGTAAATCATGTTATACATACACGATGCAATACTTTGTTGTTTCCAATAAGAAATGACCACATGGGTCTTTATTTGTTGAAATAGAAAACATTAATCACACATAATTAGATAATTATAATTATGGTTAAAGAAATAAAAACAGTCAAATCTTAGCAATAATTCTCTCTGAGGAGTGGTTTACAGGCTATTTTTATTTGCTACTTTAATCCTTTCTGTATTTTCTGAACTTTTCCCCCAATGCACATGTAATATTTTTATAAGCAAAAATACCAAATGAAGAATTCCATGTGGACAGAAAAACACAAAATGACCCCACACCTCATTTGCTCTACAAATATTTCAACAGGCAAGTTTCTCCATCCCTAAAACTAGAACTCCAAGTAGCAAACAGCACTTCTGAGGATTTTACTTTAGACTATTCTCGTCACAACTACCACTCTTACTATTATTACCATTACTATTATTACTAGCAACTATACAGTTTATATTGGCTTATCTGGTACTCATACAACTTTGTATGGTACTCAAGGCAAGTTTCATTATTCCCAATTTATAGGAAGGGATCTGATACTGAGAGATTAGCAAACTGCTCAGAAGTTCTGAGTCCAAACCCTGGTTTAACCATTTACCTATAAAGAAAATTATCCACCATTTCTGTGCCTATGTCCTCTCATCTTACATTTGGAATAAAAAAAATCCAAGTTCCTGTAGTTTACCATGAGGATTAATGTAATAAAGTATCTGGCACATAGTTAATATCATTTGCATAGTAGCTTGTGAGAAAGAAAAGTTGCATACCATTCGGGCAAATCTTTGGGCTTCAGTTACACGTTCTGTCAGCATCATAACCTCATCATCCTGTGTTGGAAAGACAGGCAGTTTCTTCCCAATTAAGTGTTCTATGCGCTGAAAGAGTTCCACATCATATCTGAGGAAGGAACATTGGCTTGGCTTTGTCTGGCTGATAATGCAAATGTCTGTCCATTCCCAAACTATATTATATTATATGATAATGCCATAGGAGCCACAGTTTTGTATTATCTTAATATATATTTATTATAAAATAAATAAAAAATATTTATTTTAATATTGAACCTATTATTCCTTTTCTAAATACTATTAAATGCATTCTTCTATGCAATAACCAATGAGAAAATCAGCCAATGTATTCTTTTCTAATTTATTTTTAATTGTGGTAAAATATACATAACTACTTTAACCATTTTTAAGTGGACAATTCTGTGACATTAAGTACATTGACAGTACTGTGTAATTTTCACCACTGTCTATATAACCCCCAACCAACATTGATATACATTAAGCAATAACTACCTCCCCAATCCTTGGTAATTGCTGTTCTGCTTTCCATCTCTGTGAATTTGCTTATCCTAAGTATTTAGTACAAGAAAAATCATACGGTATTTATTTTTACTGTATGGCTTAGCTCACTCAACATGACGTCTTCAAGGGTCATGCACACTGGAGCAGGTTATCAGCTTGCCTAATGTATTCTATATCACAGAATAGAATTTCTATTCTATTTCTTGCCTAATGAATTTCTTTTTTTTTTTCTTTTTTTTTTTAAATTTGCATATGGGCAGGAGGCACCAGGGATCGAACTCCAGACCTCCAGCACGGCAGGTCGGAGCTCCGCCTGCTGAGCCACAGCAGCCGCCCGCCTAATGAATTTCTTGCCTAATGTATTCTATATCACAGAAAATCTTCAGTATATAAAAATTTTTCTTTTTTTAAAAAAAGAAGTATTAGAAATAGTTATTCTAATACTTGACAGTGAATTGCTCTCTGACTCTAGCAGTTGAAAGAATTAATAACTACCATTTTTTATGCTTCTAAAATGCTAGACCCTATCCTAAATCATTTATATACTATCGCATCTTCACCAAAACTCTATTAGGTAGGTAAGTATTATTTCCACTTACAAATGATGAAAATAGGATCAAGGAGGTTAAGTGATTGCTATAGTAAGTGGTAAAGACAGGTTCCACGTCAGTCTGTCTCTAAAGTTCTGCTTTTGTCTTTATATTGTTCTGCCTCTAGAGTTGATTTACTTACTGTGTGACAAAGGTAATAGCCTTTCCAGAGCGCCCAGCTCGGGCTGTTCGACCTACTCGATGGATGTAATCCTAAAACAAACAAAAAAAGGTAAATAAATTTAAGTTATTATACAGAATACAAGTAAAAAAATACATATGCAAAGGTCTTACTTCAAACCTTTAAGACAAAATGGACTAATGTTGGAACAACTTTTTATTCTCCTCACTTTTATACACAATTGACCCAATTTTTCCTTTCTTTTACAGAAAAACAAATCCACAAAGCATAGCTACATGTTTACAGGCTACATGGTATACAGATAAACAGCACTAGATATAGAGTCAGATCTGGGTTACAGCTCTGATAACCCAACTACCAGCTACACAACTGTGTGCAAGTCACATAACCTCACTGAACCTTGCTTTTTATCTAGACAACAGCCACAGAAATTCATGCCCAAACTCAAGTTATTATGAAAATCAAATCAGACAGCACCTTGTCTACAGCAGTTAAATATAAAGCCAAGAAATTCACCAACTGTTTTTAACCGTGAGCAATTTTGTCTCCCCAGAGGGTATTTGGCAATGCCTGGAGGTATTTCTGGTTGGCATAACTGGGAGGGTAGAGTGATATTGCCATTTAGCAGGTAGAGATCAGGAATGCTGCTAAACAACCTAGAATGCACAGAGCAGCTCCCATAGCAAAGAAGTATCCAGCCCAAAATGTTCAAATTGCTAAGGTTGAGAAATCCTAAGATTCACAAAGAACCAAAGCTGTCTAAAGAAATAGACATAGATAGGTTTCAGCTATCCCTTCTGACTGTGAATTTCTAATAAT
Source organism: Myrmecophaga tridactyla (assembly GCA_004026745.1). Lineage (NCBI taxonomy): Eukaryota > Metazoa > Chordata > Mammalia > Pilosa > Myrmecophagidae > Myrmecophaga > Myrmecophaga tridactyla. Next base: position 4,055 of record PVIY010028870.1, on the reverse strand, counting down.
TCTCCTCGTCTACTTTCATTCACATTTATTAATGTTACATAAAACAGGCATGTGCAAAATGATGAGAATTAACAAATCAAGAGCTGTTCCATTTTTTTAATATTTAACTTAAGCAAGGACAACAAAACTATGTTGTAACTAAGGAAAGATAGGAAACATTCTATTAAGAAATATGTTTGGGGGCTAGAAAGTTAAGTCAGCAACAGGACTCACCTTGGAATGGGTAGGAATGTCAAAGTTGATAACTACATCCACATGAGGAATGTCTAAACCTCGGCTTGCAACATCAGTTGCAAGAAGAATGGAACGAGCCTTTGCCTTGAACTTATTAAGGGATCCTAGACGTTTGCTCTGATATGATGAAAAAGAAGAAACAATAAGAATTTTAATCTTGAAAAACCAAGAAATCTTGGGATCCTAGACTGTGCCATACAAAACAGACACACCACATACAAGAGAAATAAATTTTCAAAGGAACTTTTTTTTTCCCCACTAAGCTGAGACAAGGGCTTCACAGGTCCAAACAGAAACATGGCAGCAACAAAAAATATTTAGAAAATAGTAACCTGAAACAGGAATTGTTCCACAGATGACAGAAAGATAACTGGAAAATAATTTATTGTGTCTTTGGAGACAGAGAATCACTACTAACACCTTAGCTGAATAAATCAACTCACCAGCTCCCAAACCATATACTTATGGAATATTCTAATTTGAGCCTCTTGGAACCATGAAAGGAGGAAGTACGCTTTAATTTACCCAGAGCAACACTTTGAAGCCCAAAAAATGGGAATAATCATAGAAATGGGCGTTAATGCCATGTATCCTTTCTGTGCAAATCTATTGTGATAAGTTTTATCTTTCTCAAGCCACAGTTCACAGATAATGATGCCAAAGAATCCTCACCTGGCTCATTTGTCCATGGAGAGGGATGGCAGTGAATCCAAGATTTCGGAGCAGCAAAGCTGTTCTCTGAGTATTATTACAGGTGCTGCAGAATATCATAAAGGAGTTTCCAGCCAATTCATTTAGAATATAAACCAGGTAGGTATCCTAAATTACAAACCCAAAACAATATAAGTAATTGAGCCTAGAAGAAAGGGTTGGAGACCTCAGCATAAAAACTAAGACTAAGCCTACAGTTGATTCTCAATTATCCTGACCCCCAGCTACCAGCTTTGCATTTCTTTACTGGCATTACCATTTCTGTGAACCAAGCATTTCATATACAGCCTAAAGCCAAGTACAAGGAGGTATGTACTCAGCCATAGCGAAAAGCCTTGAAATCAAAGCACAAAACCAGGGTCCCCTTCTCCAAAGAAAACCATAAGCCACGTAATAATTGGACAAAGGAAAAACTGCCTCCAGGATGGATTAAGAAAGAATCATATCATTACAACATGACTTCATTACTGTGGTTTAGTATGCTGTGAATTCTCAGAATGTTTGTCTTAGTGATAAACACAAGCAAGGCATGAACTATAAAACAAACAGAACAGACTCCAGTCTGCACCACAGCTCTTAGCTAATCTAGAGTTGACACATTTTTAGATGCCTTAGGGAGGAAGGAGAGAGAGAGAGGTAGGAATGGTCAAAGTAAATACTTTACCTTGAATTTAGAGGGAATAAAAAGATAATATTGCTGTAATTTCTCAACTGTCTGGTATTTTGAAGAAACAGCACATTTCACAGGATTCTTCAGAGCAGCTCGTTGAAGCTTTTGTACCTGAAGAAAGAAAACCTAGAATAGTACACTGATTCCTAAGTGCTTTCCATTTTTATTTATTATTGTTATTATTATTGTTATTGCTGTTACTTATCAATGCTTATAAAGAAGAAAACAGAAGTCCTAGCAAATGTCACCTTCTTGGTCATGGTAGCAGAGAAGAGAAATGTTTTCCGATCTCTGGGAATCACTTTCAGGATCTTGTCTACCTAAAATCCAAAGAGGAAAGGATACCAATATAACATTTAGACTAGACACCTGCAACTCCTCCACAGCAAAGGAGATGGAGAACAACAAACATTAAGCACATCACCGTGGGGACTTGGGGCCTCAAAAACTCAATTCAACTAGGCTAAACTTCGTGGAATATTTATTATTTGATACTATACCAGACACTATCCAAAAAAATGCCATTCAGAGAAAATAAAAAATAGTTTGGATTAGATTAGAGCTAATCCAAGAGAAAAGTGAAGAATAAGTATTAATCAACTAAATGATATAAATCAACTAAATGGCTACGATGACTGGGTCATCAAATAAAATAAAGGTAGTTCAAAGTATGTAGAAGAGGCCTAAATCAAATTAAATAGAAAAGAAAATCTGATTTTGATATTTCTCATGTAGTGTAGAAGTCTGATCAGACTATATTCTGTTAAGCACTGACGATGTAAAGAGCACCAAGAGCAAAAAAAGCAGCAGGGATCTTAAATTAAAATGAATTCAGTGCACTACATAAAGCAGGTATGCAATGAACCAAAGTTTGAAACAGGGCATCTGCTATGCCCTAAGAGGAAAGAAAGTGAGAACTTACCTCTGTCTCAAAATCCATATTCAATATTCGGTCTGCTTCATCCATAACCAAGTATTTGAGAGCTCTTAAATTGAAACCTTTCGTATTTTCCAAGTGGTCAATCAATCTACCAGGAGTCGCTACAAGAAAAGGTGAGGAAAAAGGACAACGTTTAAGAAAGCTATCTATCACACACACACAGAAAGAAAGAAATTTTAAAAATTAAACAGGGTTACAAAAATTCTTTCGTCAAAGTCTTTCCATACAAATAAGTTACAATCAACCTTGGCATATTTTCTCTAATTCATTACTGCCAGAATCTTTTATGTTAGTCAATACTCACCTATTACTATATGTGGTTTTTTTGCCAGGGCCAGAGATTGAGACATTGAATCAATTCCACCTACAATCACAGCTACAGAAATAAAAAGAACATTGAAAAGAGATCCTTAATTTTTTAAAGTCAATTCTAGATTTTTACTTAAATTTGCTCTTCTCTTAGAATAAAAACTTCTTCCAAAACTAAGATACCAAATCAGCTCTTTACTTTAATGAACTTATGCTAGGAATACTTTCTTACAGGTACCTTTTGCACACATTCTCAACTCTTAAGATTCTTTCCTTTCCTCTCAGACTTACCACTCTGCACTCCAATAGAGGACCCCAGGGCTTCAAATTGCTCAGAGATCTGAAAGGCCAACTCCCGAGTGGGGGTGAGAACCAGGGCAAACAAACGCTGGGGCTTCTCTAGAAGGGCATTTAGAATGGGCAAAGCAAAAGCCCCTGTTTTTCCAGAGCCAGTTTCTGCCAGCCCAATGATATCACGACCTAGAAGAAAAAGAAAACAAACAAAAAAAAAAATTCTTTTTGTACTATTTTCACATTTGTACAATTCCATAATGATGGGCACAAAATAGACACCAAATAAATATTTGGTGAATGATAATTGAATAAACAGAAAAGGTATAGTCTCTATCCTAGATAAGTTCAAAACCCAATGGTGAGATAGACAAAAAAAAAATTATAATGTGAGAAGGACTTTCATATAATCCCCTATAAAATATCATGAAAGCACAAAGGAAGGAGTAACTTATTGCCTGGAGGAGTCAGGAAAGGGTAACAGAGGTGATAAGTCAGGTAAATCTGGAAGGAAAAAAGAAGGGAAAGAGGCGTTCAAGGAAGATGGCAGAATAGGATAGGTCAAGTTCACTCCTACTCTATGGAAACAGAGAAGGAATGGGAAAGCAACTGAGACGGCGATTCCAGTGTTTAAGTGACCTAGGAGGGTCTTCTACACCACATGAGGAGGCCCTGGTTGCAAAAGCTGAAGAACTGAGACACAGAGAACCAGAGACCGTCTGGCTACAGCAAACAGCCTAACAAGCCCCTTTCCAAATCTAAGTCCAGAGCCCTCAGGAGTGCACGCACAAGGAGACAGGGACTAGCAAGTGCCACATTCCTTGAACACACTACCCTCACCCATGCAGCCCAGAGACCCTCAACTCACCTCACACACCTGAACCCCATCACCGGCCCCCC
>PVIY010028869.1:0-32635 GCA_004026745.1 Myrmecophaga tridactyla | reverse complement strand
TTTTTCTGATGTCTTTTTATTTCTTTCTCTAAATCGATGCAAATGTTCTAAAAAATGATGAATATGCAACTATATGATAATATTAAGAATTACTGATTGTATATGTAGAATGGAATGATATATTAATGTTCTTTTGTTAAGTTTTTTAATTAATAAAAAAGTTTAAAAAAAAAGAATCAAGGCTACTGGAATACAGTTCAACATTTTCAGTATTTCCTTCTAGCTATTCTAATACACTAAAAATTAAAAAGGGATATCTATATAATGCAAAATAATGACCTCCAGAATAGCCTCTTAACTCTATTTGAACTCTCTCAGCCACTGAAACTTTGTCTCATTTCTCTCTTCTCCCTTTTGGTCAAGAAGACATTCTCAATTCCATGATGCCGGGTCCTAGCTCATCCCCAGGAGTCATGTCCCCCATTGGGGGAGGGTAGTGAGTTCACCAGCCAAGTTAGTAACCAACACTTTTAATGTTTTTAAATTAAGAACTAAATTCATGAAAGTGTCTTTGGCTGAGTCTTAGCTATTATGAATCTTTTCTCAGATACATGGTTTTTGGAAGCAGAAAGTTTGAGAGTATTCCAAAGTGAATTCCTTTTTTGTCTACACTTTTATTTCCCAGAGGCAAGGTTGAAAGGTATATTTTATATTTGTGGAATGAAAAAGTCTGAGTTCCCTTTAGAGTACAAATAGATTCTGAATTTAATTAAATATTTGGCATGCATGAAGGAGATACCCATATGTTGAATTAAAATATCAACACCTGAAATTGCCCTATTCTACAAATGAATTGATCAGTGAGATATTATAGTCACATTTTCCCTCAGATTGGATACAGATTCTGAGTAAAGTCCTGGCTCATTTAATACCTCCCTTGGGTTTCACACATCGCTTTGTTGGATTTTGACCCAGCTCATCAACACTGAGTTTGTGACTCAACAAGTAGCTCACATTCTCTCTTTTTCTCTGCTTTGAACAGATTGAACAACGATATCATGTTGATGCACACTGAGTAGAAACTTTGGGATCTGGGATTGTACTTCTTACTGAGTGCTGGAGAAAGCCAGTTGTGACCCTGTCCTCTTGAGGCTCACGGTGCTGAGTTGTCACCCAGCATGGAGTGCCCGTTATCACCCTCCTACTTCATCATCTTTGTATCTTGGCATTAACCATCCCCCTGAAACCTCACAGTCCGCACAAGTGGCTCACTTCAGAGCTTGTAGCAAGACCAAAAATTCTGAAAGTTCAAGAGGAGGGTCATGTGCATTTACTTTGAACTTACAGTTCTTTTCTAAGGTAGACATTTTTAAAGTAGAGTTTATTAAAACGAAAGTGGACGGGGAAAACAACAACCATATTCTCTGTCATTGAGATAGACAAGCATTTAAGCAGGTAGAGATATAATAGCCCTTGAGAATCCCCTAAAGTGCTTAGATTTATTTCCAAGAAATAAATGGTGAATTGTTTATTTCTTTCTCCCCCTTATGTTTCCTGGGGACAGAGCAATTAGTTTCTTATTTTTTATGATTACATTATTCTTGCATATATCTTTCTGTGGTCCAGGCTATAAAAGTAAATAGAGGATCCAGCCATATGAATGAATCTCCTTTTAATGAGTGTGGGGAGGAAATAATAATACTAAGTAATGCAAAACCATTTTTATGTGATGATCCAAAGTATCTTTGTTCCCGGGCTTTCCAGTCTTAAGCCACAGGCCACCAGTAAATGCCTACATAAAATGACGGTTTCATATATTCTGGTGTTAACAAAGGTACTTCGTGGTTTATTTTATCCCCAGAATGCACTTAATATGATTTTTGAAGGGAGGTGGCATATTCTATTTTGATTTCAAGGGTCAAGGGAAGGTAAAATGGAATGTGTAACACATTCTGTAACACCTTTCATTTTATCTCTGGGCAGAAGCCTTGCTGAAACAGTGAGATAACACAGTTGCCAGGTGATAATACAGTCATTTTCATAGTGCCTTGAGTTAATTTCAGAGTTGAAACTCTCCTTACTTAGGAAAATAATGTCCCTTCTCCCCTCAGACCATCCATTTGATGAGTACAGCAAACGGATATTGCATATCTCCCACGTGCAAAGCATTGTGGGAGGTGCCAGCTGCCTCTTAACTCCTCTCTTCCTTTTCCTTGTACTCCCTTCCTGGCTGTTTTTACTTTGTCGTTTTTCATTGATTCTTTATATCTCTGAAATCACCGCTAGTAATGAATTACAATACCATACACACCCTAACTCTACCGTTAATATAAACTGCACAAATATTAGGAGGGGGGAAAAAACCCTACAATAGAGAACCATTCTATGTCGTGAACTTTGTTCTACATTTAGCCTGACACTGCTTTTCCACCTAGCAAGGGTCCACCTTAACATGTTCTGATCATAGTTGCAGGAGAGCTCAAGAAGTCCTGAGATAAAGCCAAATGAAGCATGCCAAATACCTGTTTGCCTTTCAGCTTCCAGCAGTGACCTGGAGTGTCTAGTAGGTGGAAGGAAGGAGGGATTTCTGATCCTCAGAAATGGCAGGAACTCTTGGTCTTCTAAGGCCCAAGGACAGTGGATTGGTGCTAGTCTTTCTTTGTGAAGACTTGAGTCACTATCTGGTAGATTTGAGATGACTCTGGCTGGTTCCTGAGAACGTTGGTTTCCATTCCTGACCATGACCTGGGAGCAAAGATTGGAAGTTATGTTAGGAGGGAAACACTCGATCCTCCCCATGGCTCCTGCTCACTGGAGCAAATCCCTGTGGATATCCCAGCCTGGTCTGGGCCTGACCTGAGCAGAAAGGAGCCTCGGAACCAGAAGACCTGTGGATTGCCAACTCGTGGTTGCTGGGACACTGCTCAGAGCAGAACAGTCCTTGGCAGAGGCTGAAAGGGAGCCTTGGGTGTTCCTGCCAACATGATAGGCTGCTGCAGGATTTTGTGAAGCAGTCTGATGAACCCTCTCAAATAGAGGCACCTAACTCTGCTCGGCTGTGTAATTGGGATGGAAATGGGCCAATGAGAGGCAGCAGTTTGTGCTTAACCTTTTGGGAGTCTTAATCCAGGAGATTGGGGTGGGGGCATAGCATTACAAATAATAAGCTTCTCCGCCTGATCTGTAATGAATTAGTAATAAATGGCCAAGCATTCTATGAAAGTCTGACGATTACCGAGCAGCTTTAGCTAAGTGCACAGGACCACATCTTATTTTGATCAGCTGTAGCATAGCAAAGACATGTAATTATCATAATCTAACAATTAGCCTGGCATCACTTTCCAGTGTTTAATTACCCTGATAAATGGTAATTGAATAGAGGGCTTAATGACAAGAGAGAAAGTTTCATTCTGCCTTAGGTGCTTAAGTTGTCTACTTGTCTAGGCATAATTTTCTACCATTGCTTGAACAACAGCCCTGATTATCATTTTCCTTTTTGCAGGCTTTTTGCAGTCAAAATAATGCAGTCATTATTTTTGTTTCCTGATCTTGACCTTCGTTTCTAGAATTATTTAGCTCCTCTCAGAATTTGATACTGAGACCCAGAACACAGCAGGAGTTACTGAGTACAGTCCACACAGTTTTCTTGTTTTAATCGTTGTTTCTAATATCCTTCAGGTACAGTTTCCCTTCATTGAGCATGTATTAACATGCAGCTACTGTGCTAAGTGCTTACGTTACAGAGTCATGAAATATCTGCACTGTCTTCAAGAAGCTTAAGATTACCATTAAATATGTAATCTATTTTACCTTTATATTATATAAGTATATATTTACATTCTAAGTATTTTATATATGCATATGATGCATATGAGGGCTTGAGATGCACAAACATATGTATTTCTTGTTTCAATTATCAGAATGCCACTCTACTAAAATAAAATACTTGAAAATCTAACAGATTCATGAAACACTTAATTGTGTTATAAAAAGATGCTTTACTTTCCAGAATGATGTAAAGGAAATTTCCTTTATTTTGCACCTACCTCTGGTATTTAAATAAGTAAACATTTTTATAACATTTGCATTTTTTACATAATACCTCACTCTTCTTAAAAATTCAACACTATAAAAAAATGCAGTGTAAGTCTCCTTTTCCTCCTGTGAATTCCAGCTACCCTTGTTCTCAAACTACTACCTAGAAGTAATCATTTTTATATTTTGTTAAATCTGCTATATATATATATATACATGTATATTTAAAGGTAATAAATGTAATGTGCATACTTTTTTGTTTCAAAATTTGATTATTCCTCTAATTTTGCATTTTTTCTGCATCTACTATGTCCCAGATATTCAGCTTCATAATATCCCATACCTAGAAAAGTTATACAACTTCCCCCCAACAGCTGTATATTTGGTTTGTTTCCCCTGTTTTTACATTATAAAATATGCTACGGTGAAAAAAAGATCACCAGTAAAAAGTATTGTGATAATTACCATGATATGCACAGTACCAGTTTTCTTCTAACTATACACATTAATCTTGGATGGAATCAGTACTTCTGATCTCAGCCACCACCTAACTTTTGATGACTCCAGCTTTCTTTTCTCCTACCTTAGCTTCGTTCCTCTGGTCCCAGATTTATATTCCAGCTTCTCATAGGATTCTAACCAACCCAACCAAAGTAATGACTTCTCACATGTCAGTAATGCATAGAAGCAGCATCAATCTGCTATGTCCTAAAGATGTCAACATTGATGACGATGATGATGATGGTGGTGGTGGCACCAATGGTGGCCATGATGTTGATGCCCCAGCATTAGCAGATAGATATTTCACCTTGTCTTAGGAAGATCAAGCCCAAAAGGGAAGTCATAAAACCTATCTTACTTAGAGGTTTTTTCATCTCTTCTGGTTTATTGTTCTTGTTTGTATGCCACATCAGCCTCAAATATTTCAGTTTCTGATAAGCCAGGGCCAGATCTCAGATTCAGATGGTAATGATCCTAATAAGCTATCATCAACCCATGGTACAAATGCTGATTTCGCTTTTGCACAACAAGTGCTTAAGAACTGTTAAATCAAAAATCCCTCTTTGAGTTGATTAGTAGGAAGGAGATATATTATAGTTCTTTGGTTATTGTTATTTTTAAAACTAAGAATAGCCTGAAATTCCACTGGCTAGCCCCAATAGGATACAAAAGAGCTACGTGTCAATAAGCAGTTTGGCAGGTGTCTTATTTGTTTGATCGACGCCAGCATTCCCTGAACAGAATCCGTTTGTTTATTCCTGTTCTCCCAGGACAGGGGCTGGATACCCTGTTCAATGATTTGCTGCGTCCAGTTTTGCTGATTCTGTGTGTCCGTGGCAGAAGCTGATTCTGTGTGTACGTGGCAAGAACTCTATTCCATGTGCTTTCTGCAGTGTAAAACCCAAGATGACTTAGAGCACAAAGTGTAGCTTTGAAAGCTGCTGGCCAGCAGGATTGGAGAAGGAGCCTGTTGTGCATTCTAGTTGCAGCTGTTGTTAGGACATATACTGATTGCCAGACATTAATTCTCTATTTTTTAAAAATACCCATTTGAAAACCATTAGAAATGATCTATGATGTGTTGGGTCTCTTGGACTCTGCCGGGTTAATTCTTTAACTGACTTGACCGGTTGATGTTGGTATGTTCTTACTCCATGCCTGAGGCCTCTTTGGGGGCTTAGAAGCAATTAGACTGTCACCCAAAGCTCCCAGTCCCTTCCTGAAGAAAAGTCTTGTTTAGGCTCTGCCAATTTAATGCTTTATTTCCTTTGGAGTGCCTCTGTCAAGCTAATAAAACAAACTCCAAATGAGTTAAGACACTGGCGGAGAGATAATTGTTTGGGCCCTGTATTTGAAATAGGTGTCACTCCTGGGAGAGTCCATTTTTAAAGTCATTCTGATTGATATGACTTGTGCTAGAAAAAGCAACAAAAGCAAAAAAGCTGCTTGACATTTTTATCCGTCTATTTGATATGGGTAATCAGTAGCAATTGTGACATTTTTAAATCCAAGATTTTCGAACCACTTATTTTTAAAACACCAACCCACATACAAGAGGTTAAAAAAAAATTGACAGATTAGTTAGTATATGAAACCACTGATGAATTCTAAATGTCTGGTTAAGTAAATTATATCTTATTACCATAGCCAATAGTTATTGAATTCAAAGCAAGTTTCTCATGCCTCAGAATTTATAATTACCAAGCATGCATGCGTACGAACTCTGTTGGAGTTTTCATTAATGGATGTCCAGTGTTCCAGATATTTTTTTCAGTATCTTGTCCTTCATTGGATGAAAATGTATGTGTTTTAAAATACCGCATTTCATCTACAAAGGAAATACCTCTGAAATTCGTCCTTGAGTTTTTTTTAACTTGTAAATCTTCACTTCTGTGGGAATTTTAGTTATTGGTACACGTGATATTGGTAAAGGGCCTGGAAGAGTTGGATTGGACTGCCTAAAATTGCGTGTTTCAGTCATCATGTAATACCTGTTTCAGCCTGAATAACTGGCCTGGCAGCAGTGAAATTGTCCATGACTCTGACTGATTCTTTCAAAGTGGAAAATGAAAGTCAATTGTCAATACCTTTTAAAGATAAACGTGTTTCAGCCCGCAAGAAAAATTAGTAAAAAATTAACAAAATTAGTCATTGTTGAGCCCCCTAGGGATACTGTTCTTATTTATATACCCAGAGTTTGACTCGTGGTTTGTATTTTGTGACTTAACCTCTGCAGGAAAACAAAAAAAGAGCATCTTGAGATTTCGGATAGGAAAGCCATAAGGCTCTCACTCTGTGCTGAAAGGAATAACAGAAGGAGGACAAGAAGTAGTGTTATGTAACAGAGACTGCCATCCTGCTCGTCTCCTCACAAAAAGCATATTTATAAAACAAGCCCATGTCTATTACAGGGCCTACGTGGCATTTAAAGGACCAATAAATTCTTTTGGATAAAAAATAGGCATCTTGTTCGAAAATTAGCCTTTAAATCATAATAGGATTGAAAAAGAGTGCTGCCAAGATATATATATTCACTCTGGATTTAGTTTAGAATTTGGGAGGAACCCTAAGCTGATAAATTTGTTTAATCTTTGACCATAAAGCATATCCTTCTATTACATTTCAATTTCAGGATGTAATACGTTAAATTGCCTTGTAATTTAAAAAGTGACAGTGTAGTTCTGTTCAACTAGGAATATTAAAACCACTGCCTCTTTGATAGATTAAAATACACTTAAAATTTAATAATCAACTATCCAGTTAGTGAGAAATAACATTTTCATTATTGAATCCTTAAAACATTACATGAAGGGGATGGAAGTGTCTTGCAGTTTCCTAACCTCTAATAACCACTCTGTCTCCTTTCAGTTCTGCTGTTTCTATATTTATGGAGTGAAGAAACTTCACCCAGGAACTGCTTGATAAAATACCTCAGTACATATTTCCCTGGAAGCAGACTCTCTGCTGTGCCAGCAACATATGCTAAAGGCCAATTTAGAATGCTTTAAATATGCACCATACCCTTTCCTTTCCAGCTACTAAAATGAAATGCATTTTGGCTTTAGCAAATGAGGATGAAATGAGAGCAGGAACACCACAGGGGAAAGTGGCTAAAGATGAACTCAAAGAAGCATGATTATGATGCTTCTCCTCTCCAGCCTGAAACCCAAGGTGCTGCCTGAGTGTCCTTTAGACTTGGCCTCTCAGCTGTCAGCATCCACAAGACAAGAGCATATGGTGGTGGAGGAGGAAGTAAGGTCAGTGGCATGAAAAAGCATCCACAGAGAAAGAACATTAGGTGCGCCTTACTTTCCTTTGCAAAGAGGAACCCAAAGACAGGTTCAGAGTAAGTTGAGAAATTCCCCTTGAAGTTGGTGAAGGACGTAAAGTTCTCAAGTACTACATGTGCCTTCTTTCGAGAACCCAAGTCTGAAAATAAATTATTTAGTTAGGAGGAGCAAAGTCCTTACGATTCTGGTTTCCTAATGTCATAAAACAATGCTTTAGTCCTTATCTCAGGAGAAAATTGGGAGCATACTGTTTATAACTAAATGGAAAGTCAGTTTTCAACTATTACCTGACTTCCTTTGTCTTTATCTCATTTGAATTCTGAGACCCAAGTCATTTACTTTTTTTCAAGGCTAAGAAGATATATTAATATGGGTTTAAATTGATAAAGCTATGCTTAGCTTTGTGACGTCTTCAGGTCAATACTGAGACACGGACAAATACATATGTCTTGCATCTAGAGACCCACTTTCCAGCTCAAACCCCAGCTTCAGTTGTTACTTTTATTATCAGTAGCCCCTGAAACGTGATTTCTTCCCAATCCTCTTGCCAACCTCTGGGTCATCAAGAACCACGAAGACTCAATTATACTTTTGGTATTGGAGTTGACGGTAAAAGACCAGGTGGCATGTGTATTTTATTCTGCTTTCATTATATATATTCATCTTTCCTAACATATATGGCATTGATTTTCAATTAGTCTGCCAAATTTTGATAAATGTATAAAATTTGTTCTTGCCATAACAGAGCATATATACTGTTAAAATTATATGGTGCATGGTACATTGACCTGAGTAGCTTTGCGGCACAGTGGAGAAAAGGATCCATCTTTCCACGCATATGAGGTGTTTCCTGGCACTTGAGACGTTAGCATTGTGAGAACACAATCAGTGCTGTAATCGTCTTACTCAAACACATTCAATTTTCTAAGTGTGATAACTGTACATGCTTTTACATTGTGAACCACTGTGATAATTTAGTAGGAATTGTATTGTAATTACTGCTAGCTTGTTGGTGTACAGCCAGACATTCTTATAGTTCAAAATAAGCAGTGATCTCAGAGAAGTAGAAAACTACTGATACAATGGATGGAATTACGAATAAAGAGAAAAGAGGAGAAATTTCCAGATGTGTTACAGTAGTGGCAGTGCCACCACCCATGGCATTTGTAGATATCGGCATGCAGAATTATTCTTCCTAAATGTGAATGTGCTCTTTTGCTATATGCTAAGGTTCATGAAAGCTGTTTTGTGATGGAAAATAAAATTTCTTTATGTGAATGGCTACTGAGCCTAACAGTGCTATTCTGTGAAAGACTGAAAGAACGTATGTGACTCAGGAGCTAACCCTGTGGTCTGAGGCTTATTCGAATAGTTGATGCACCCCTCAATTTGCAGTTGAAGAATTTCAGACCAACCCGTGGAGGTGAAGAGAGCAGGGCTGGACTCCTTGCAATACTAATCTCCTAGAAGATTCGTGCAAGTATAAGGTAACTGGATAGCACCCAAAATCCTTAAGAAGACTCCATCTGGTGAGGAGAATTTTTGTAACGGATAAAGTTGGAGCCATTGTGGTTGGAAGGAATGAGATATGCTTTGGGTTCAAGTCCAAACTCTTTTTTTTACATGTGAAGAAAAAAAAAATAAGCTTAGAGGATAGCTTAACCTCTTAGAACAACTGTTTCTTCACTGGAAAATTTAACCAGTTATAACTACCTGATAGGGTTATTTGAAGGACTTCATAGGGCAGTGTATATAGCACATAGTAGATCTTGGATACAGCAAATGCTTGCTGAATCAGTGAATGAAAGAAAATCTGCAACCCCGTTAAGAATGAAAATCATCCCTTTGGGGGAATACAATGTAAACTTAAGGACTTAATTTAAGCAATATGGTCTCTTAGGAGGTTGAGCAGTAAGAACTTCAGTTCTGAAGTTGGACCACTTGGGTATGAATCCTGCCTCCACCTTTTACTGGTTGTATAAAACACTGGGCATGTGGGTTGCCTTTCTAATCTCAACCCCCATCTTTAAATGGGGTCTACTCTGTGAATTGTGATGGGGAGTAAATTGAGATAATACATGTAACATAATAAATACTTGATAAAGATTAGCTATGTATGTGTGTATGTGTGTGTTTCTTCACAGTAATACCCCAAAAATAATGGTTCAATGTCACTGTGTATACAGAGAACATGATTTAGAATATCTGACCCTGAAGTTTTCTTTGGATTTTTGTCTTTCAAGAGTTATAGTCTATCATTTTTGTTTATATTGCCCATTTTTTTAAAGTCGTATTAGTAAATTTATTTGTGCAAGTTTAAGATCTAAGAGAAACAGAAATGTAGGTAGATTTTATTGAAGAATCATCATCTCTTCTTTCTCACATGGATAAAAGAGTAGACATAGTAATCTGTGGGCCAATCTTAGGTTTAAAATGGACTCCATGGCCATTCATTTAACCCACGCAAAGTAAAAAGTCACCGGAAAGGATAACTAACTGGCCAAACCAATGTAGTGTGGGTCTTTGGTCTCACAGTTTGCTTATTAAAATTTTGTAACTTTAACTGGGATAAAAGTTGGGGAAAGGGAGCTAAATATGAGGTAACAAAAATAGGATAATTTGTGGAATAAGGGAAAAACACAGAATGGATCTGGACAAGGGCAGTTTTAACTTTTATTTTCACTTTTAAGTAGTGCTAACTGCTCGTAGAAGCTAAAATGAGTGATACTAAGGGAAAGAAAAAACTTCCCCTTCGAATGTCTTTAAAATCTATAATAATAATATAATAATATAAAGTGCATCTGGGCATTGCCTTCTGCTGCAGTTCTTGTCTGGCTCTCATCCAAAACTGTCAGGCTACTCTGAGTGCTGATGATTCATATCCCACACCCTTTTATCTGAACGTTGCAGTGTCTTTTCTTTGTACTTTGGCAGTGATGTTACCTTGATGTTCAAAAATCTTTTAAAAGCAACACAGGCTTTCCTTGCGTCTTGACAAATCGCTGTCTTCCAGTAATGAAGAAGTAAACCTGGTTGCATGATTGTTGTAAATATAAAGATAAGCAAAGAAATAAATACTTCCAAAGTTTTTTTGTTGTTAAAAAATTGCTGTGTATTTGGGGATCCTCTAAGTGAGAAATGAATATTCTGATAGTGTTTCCTTATTTTCCTTGTGTAAATCAGTATGCTGCCTTTCAAAAGCCTGGGTCAAATGAAATTTTTGTGGGTAATTTGATATTTGAGAACAGAAATTAGGACTTTGATATGATTTACTTTGGGGAGAATTTTTTAAAAGGGAAAAATAAGGATTATTTTTATATCTATAGTATGTTTCTACCACTGTTTTAAAACCAAACTTTTGTTATTTACCAACTTAATATGCTTTTAATACATATTGATAATTATAACATTCTTTACCTTTGCATAGTACTTTACATGTATCTGCTCATTTCAGGCTGATGTGAGGTCATCAAGGCAGGTTCTCAGTATTATTCCAACTTATGTATGAGGAAACTGAGGCTCAGGAGGGTTTGTGATTCTTCCACTCAACCTGCTGCAAGTTCTTAAATCTAGGTCTCCTTGCTCAAAATGAGTAGTGCTTCCGCTTTTACTGTGCATTGTCTCAGAAGGTAATCTCAGCTTTGTCAATGACCGGTGAGATCAGGAGAAGACTGTAAAACCTTCACTGGGCTGCACAGTCACCCAACCCCCAGGGGTCCTTCTTTTTTTATATTTAGGTGCTGGGTTTTAAGAACAACTGGCAAACTGGAGGCTTAGAGCAGGGTTAAGAAACTAGAATGATAGGAGCCTGGGAATTATACCAGAAATAGTCAAAGGATCAGAATTTTCAAGTTTGAAAAAAGGAGGATGCAGGGAGACATATGTGGCATCTCCAGATGTTTTACGGTCTACCTTGTGGAAGGAGAATTAGATTTGTTCTTTGTAATTCCAGGCAGCAGAACTAGGATCACTGGATAGAAATTACTCAGAAACAGATTTATGCTCAATGTAAGGAGAAATTTTCTAACATTTAGGGACGTCCAAAAATGGAATACGCAGTCTCACCGTCACTGAGAAGTATTCACATAGAGACTGTCCAACTTGAAGATGACATGACTTTATAGGCGTTGTATTTCAGCAGTAACATACTTTTATGATGAACCTTCTAAGGGCTCAGAGAGGAATTTCCTCACTAGCTAAAAAACAAAGGGATTTTGTAGGCTTTTCCACCCTGATTTTAGACTGAGAAAGTTGTGTCCGGAACAATTCCTGTTTCACATATCACTGTGCCCTGGGAAGTACTGTTCAAATGATGGGGAAAATGATGTACTAGTTTAAAAAGATAAGTAGAACTTTCGTAAGATGAGAATTCAAACAGACAGTGTGATTTGTGAAGTGATGGGGGGTTGCATGAGTGTGTGTGTATTAATTATATCAGGATGAATCTCCCGTGTTTTTTGCTGTTTTCATCTTGCTTGTTACTTTCACCACAGTCCAGCCCTAGAACACAACCTATGTTATTAAAAGAAATGTGAGGGGAAAGTCTGATTTAGATTGATTCAATTTTTTTTTTAATATGGAAAGAAACAGGAAAGAGATGGGCTAAAATGAGTTTGTGACATAAACAGATATACAAAGAAAAACACTGGACTGAGATTCAAAGCCTGGAATTCTGAGTCTAGCTCAATTACTCATGGCTTCATCTTTATGCCTTAGATTTTTGTCTCTAAAATGGAAGTGTTCTAGGAATTTTCTTTCTAGCTTTTACATTTTATGATTCTAATTCTACCAGTTTAATGATCCTAATTCTCTACATTTGCATAGGAAGCTGGAAATGGTCTCAGTTGTAACAAAAACAATTCAGTCATTTGTTCCTTCTTCAATTTACTGATTTATTCAAAAACATTTCTTAAGTGAGACACGATTTCAGCAAGAATATGGAAACGTTGCTTCGTTAGATGTCATTTTAAGAATGAAAGGGGGAAAGAAAAGACCCAGCAAAGCCTTCCCTCCACACAGTTCCTCTTTTTGAAACAGCTTCACCTCGAAATGAAAGTGAAGCACTCCATTTGTAGGGTATTTTGAAACCAATGTAACAGAATTCCTCTCTAAAATGGCTTGTTGTTACTTCGATTTGGAACTGCAGCCATTCAAGTCATGACCCAAATCGTAATGGCATGCAGTAAAAACTTATTATAATAAATCTTCTAGTCCCAGCATCTGTAAAGGGTTCAGACACAGATTCAAAGCAGAAAGCCTCGCCTCTGAGAATCATCTTATCTTTTTCTTCTTCTGCCAACAGATTCCAGAGAGGTGATTATCACATCGATGTCTGCATCAACGACTATCTGGATGTCTTCTGCCCCCACTACGAGGACTCGGTCCCAGAAGATAAGACCGAGCGCTATGTCCTTTACATGGTCAACTTTGATGGCTACAGCGCCTGCGACCACACCTCCAAAGGGTTCAAGAGATGGGAGTGCAACCGGCCTCACTCTCCAAATGGACCGCTGAAGTTCTCTGAAAAATTCCAGCTCTTCACTCCCTTTTCTCTAGGATTTGAATTCAGGCCAGGCCGGGAATATTTCTACATCTGTGAGTATATAGAGATTTCTCATGTTGAGGGCAGCTGCAAGAACCCAGACTGATTGTTTTTAACCCATGTTTCAGAGCGTCGCAGAGAGCTGGACTCTGCCTTACAGATGTCTCCTTATAAATGCATACATCAGGATCCCTAGATACATTAGCTTGGAATTGAGAGCACAAATTAGATTAAAGACGCAGTGTCTCCCCCCCTATGAAATTGCGTGTCAGCCTGTTCAGGGAACCACTGCTGACTTGTATTTCTTTTATATGAAAATTGTCTCCGAAGCTTAGGGGAAAGAAAAAAAGAAAAAGATTCCTGAAAAAAAATTAAAGGAAATAATTAAATTTACATAGCTTGGAGTCATTGGATTTCTTATTCAGGTGTCAGCAATATCCTTTCAATCCATCCACATTTTCAGTGGAGAAAGCCAAAACTCCTGCAAATGTCAGCATGCTGACGATATATGCTCTCTTTGCACCAAAAGACAATTATTAAGAGCAGCTGTGTCTTTAAACAGAAAAAAAGCATGAAGAGCTATCTAGAAAGGGTTCCCAGGAAACTGGTAGGAGTGAGTCTCCCACCTGTGAGCATTAAGTGGCTCAGTGCAGAGAGAGAGCTCTGCACCATTCTCAGCAGACCGCTGGATTAATCACACTGCTGTGGCCTTATTTCTTCTCCATCATGGAAACCGTCGCTTCTTCAGGCATCCTCGTACTCATTTATTATAGGCAAATGCTTCTCAAACTTGGCTGTGCATGAGTCACCTGGGGATTTGATTCTAGTGCAGATTCCGATTCAGGGAGTCTGAGATGGGGGCTGTATTTGTAAAGTTCCCAGGTGAGGCTGAAGCCACTTCTGGACCATACCTTGAGAGCAAGGTTATAGGCAATATTCAGTTTACGTAGCCTGATATATATATCCAGGTTTTTCTTTATTACCAGGAATCACATTTAAGCTACCTGGCCTTTCTCACATGTTTTCACTGTCAGAACAATGACTTAAAAAGTTTGTTCAAAAGTACAGCTTTTGTCCAGCTTATCATGGCTAAATAAATGTTTGGGGATGCCAGATGAAAAGATGCTCCCTGTCCTTAAGGAGTAACAGTTTCATGGGGGAGTGGATGTGTAAATAGATATTATGGGATAGAGAATTGCCTAATGACGGTAAATACTGAGCTGAGGGAACCCAGGTGAAGTTGTTTCTCACATGCGTGAAAGATTCAGGACCCGCAGCTGCACAGGGTGCTTAGATCCAAGCAATTCCATCCCATATGCTTAACATCATCCTTTCACCCTAGCTTTCCTGACAAACAAGATAAAGAACATTCCTGTTATTCCTGTTTTTCTGACTCATCTGTTCAACCCAAGTGTCCCCACCCGCTCCTAGCCCATATATTTAAGCCTACAGTCATTTCTACCTCCTCTTCTTCCCCAGAAAACAGAATTTTATAAGTGGGATTTCACCATCACAAGAGCACTCTCACTTCTATTGGAACCGAATTTTAAAAAGAAAATTGAGCAGTAACAGTTTTATTATTTCAGTACATATTTCAGTCATTAGTCATGAGAAAACATGTAAAAAAGCCTTGATGCTATCTCACATTCTATCCATAAAATAAAAAAGGAATATTGAGTCCTACAGATGCAGGAAACACTGGCACACAGCGAATTCACATATTCCAGGGCAGCATGTTCTTGACTTTTGGTGATTTTTGGCTTTGTGAAAGAATCCCATTCAGCAAACAAGAGAAAGGAAATAGGATGACTTCAGTTGTGGAATGGCATCTCATTAATTGTCTAACTGTAAAATACTAGACTGATGTAGGATGGGAAATTATTGCCAGTTTAAACTTTTCGTATTGGCTTCTCAGATTAGAAATCAACAGCAAAAATAACAAAAGCAGGAAGCAAGTATGAATGGAGAACACCAAGATGGGAAGGATACCCACCGGCAAACTTGTGGATTTCATGATCATTCGAAATTATAGAATCTATCGAGGCTCATAAGCAAGACGTTATTAATCAGATATACCCATAGTGCTTATGGTTTTTCCTCATTTGTGGTTAAATTCAATATTTCACTAAAAGTCATTATGTGTCTTCTATAACATTCATTTAACAGAGTCATTTAACTGTCAAGGGTTCCCGTCAAAGTAATTGTTCCAAAATGCTTCAAAATATCAAGAGCTTTTTACCGTTCAGCTGAGTTTAACTTGAATTACTTTTTTTAATGAAAGGTAAAATAGCACAAAATTAGCAGGAAAGAGATGTTCATTTACAAGAAGCATATTGGCCTGGTGTTCAGTTAAATTGAATTTTTAGCCATGGTTTTAGAACCACAAAAGCATGCTTCCCCATCTTTTTTGTACTGCAGGGTTACTTTTCTTTCACGGCTGAGAGCAGGAGGAGAAGAGCTAACATGGACGCCTTACAGACATTTAATATACTGTGGAAATAATTAAAGGAAAGGATTCTTAGGGGAGAATTGGCCCTTAGTTGAATTTTCCCCTGTCTCAATATGCCTGGAATGAACAAGATGCCTGGGAAATGGCTCTTTTCACACTTACTGTGTTACCAAGAAACTCTTATTGTGGATCTCAAGAGCAAGCTTGACTGCCCACCAGTCAATTTAATGAAATGCTCTTACTAGGCCAGGGGTGTATTTCACCTCCTTGAGGTCTTGAAATCTCTTCTAACTTACCCAAAGAAAGAGAATTCTGCTTTACTATGCTAGCGCAAAGTTTAAGCCATGTGGCGTCAATGGGATGCTAAAATTCAGATACAGAAACTGATTGAGGTCAGAGAAGATGACTAATTTCAGTATATTCTCTCATCACTTAGGGAAGTCATAAATCAGAGAATTTTTATCAAGTTCTGCTTCATCTTCAACTTGGTTTGTTTTCTTCTTAATTTCTTTGAGTTATATAAAATTAAGGAATTGCATAGTGGTTGGAAATATCTCATTCCAGTTTACTTAAAAAATAATCCTTCGTGGTTCTAGATCCTTCCTTCATTTGTCCCCAAAAAAGATTCTGTCTATGATATGCTCTCCTTTCTTTGGAAATACGCTGCCTGTTGAGTTGTTATAATCTCCGATGCGTGCTAAGGCAGACCAAGCCCATTCCTAAATCTGCCAAAGTTTTTTTCTTAAAAGATTAAAATATTTTTAAACTTCAGGAGTCATTTTGGTAAGAGCTAGGCATACCAAGGTAATTATGCGAAGTTAGTGATTATTTCTATCAGCGATGGATTTGCACAACGGCCAGTCAATAGGCCAAGGTGATAGTCATTTATATAGGCTTCATAAAGGAAAGTGTTATTTTAGAAACTTCAGAAATACTTATTTTAGAAATAAGTATTTTTTAATCTCTTACAGTGATGACATGTTTGAAAAATTTTTGTTGTTTTTAAATTGGAAGAGGTGAAGGGAAGTAATTTAAATAAGGGCTTTTTTTTGGGGGGTGGGTGGGGTGCATGGTCTGCAATCGAACCCAGGTCTCCCACATATAAGGCAAACATTCTGCCACTGAACCACCTGTGCTCCCTAAATAAGGGCATTTTAAGTTATCTTTATAACTTAGTAGAAACACTGACTTTAGCACTGAGTCTGGGACCTTCCTTTTACCTAACCAGCTATATGATCTTGGATAAATCATTTGATCTCTCTGGATTCCTGATTTCACGTTGTAAGATAATAGGGTTGCAATAGAAAATTTCAAAGGTCTCTTGGAATGTTGTCATCCTAGTGTTATGATATTTTCTCCTAAGGATCTCTACACCATTAGGGTATTTGATAGCATCTATAAAATGACCCAATCCAATGCTTGCCATTAGTAGGTGTTGAACACTCATAGGTATTCAATAAATGCCAATTAAAGGGAAATTTAGGGAAAACGTGGAATAGTGAGGTGGATTGGAACTATCAAACAAGTTGTAGCCCTGCCAGCCTGTCCAAGCCTCCATCACCCAAGGCCTTGGCCAGGACAGCAGTTTCCTATCTCTTCTCCTCACTGTTGCTAGAGTTATTCTTCTCAAATTTAAGTCAGATCAAGTCACCACTCTGTTAGGGCCCTCCAATGACTTTCCGTCTCAGCCAGGTTAAATATCAAAGTGTCTTACGAGGTCCTCTATGGGATGTACTCCTTTTCCCCTGCCCTTGGCTTCTCTGGCTTCCTCCCCTACCAGTCTCTGCCTTATTTTCTCTGCTCCAGCCACACTCCCTCTTTGCCGTTCCTCCTGTGGCTCAGTACACGCTGCATCAGATCTGCCCTCAGCCTGGGGTTCTCACCACCCCAGGCACCCGTACCCCTTACTCTCACTTTCTTTTGTACTCAAAAGTGTCTTTGTTAGAGAGGCAATTCTATCATACTCTGTTATTCTGTACACCTTTCTCTGGTTTATTTTTCCTCAGATTTTTTTCACCCCTGATATTATGGTTTGTTGACTGCTTGGCGTCCTGTATTATGTTGCTTAGCACATAGTAGACGTTCAAGAAAGAAGGGTAACTAGTACTTACCTAGCACTTACTCTGTGCCAGGCACTGTTGTAAGTACCCTCTATTCTCAAAACAGCACCACAAAGCAAGCACTGTTCTTATTTACCATTTTACAGGTGAGGAAACAGAGGCACTGAAAGGTTAGGTAACTTGAAAAAAGATTTCACACACAAGAAGTGGCTGATCTGGAAGAAAGTGAAGAGATAAAAGTCCTATGTTCATATGCTTTAAAAGAACATTAGAGACAATTTTAGTATTCATTTTGACATCTACTGTGTAGAGAGCACTTTTCTATAAGCTCTTTCCAGAAATCCCAAATCAGATAGTAGGGAGATAAATTTCAAAATTATTTATGGATTTTTAGCTCTCCAAAGGATACTTACTATTCTATCTCCAGAAGTTATTTCAACTGCAGCTTCCCATATTGTTGGCCTTTTTAATCTAGATGGCTTCAGAGGCTAGGAACGTTACATTTCCTAAGAAATGCTTCTTAAATCCACTGAATATTCAGCATCCAGCCTGTATCATACTTGCAGACTTGATTCAGTAATGAATTAATTGTAACGTGAGACCCACCATAAAAACAAATGTCATGTTCTGAAGTTAATACTAAAAAGACAAAGTTCTTCTAGCATTTACAATCTGAGTTATAGCTGATTTTCTTCAAAAGAAGATACTCGGGTAAAGATACTTTATAATCACCACACTCAGATGGAAACCAGGAACCTTTGTTCTTGGAGATTGTTATTAGGGAATGCATCTTCTTAGCTTGTTGGTGGGTACACTTGGATGCATTTTGTGTTAACATGCCTTCATGTTTATATAGTGTTAAAAGTATAGCAAGAAAAATGTCCATTTCTTTGAAGCTAGAATCCTAAAAAAAAAATCTCATTAATGAAAAGAATTTTCAGGGAACTAAAGAGATTTCTGTTCTTTTTTCCCCCTTTTGGTATACATAGTTTTCAAAATTGGGCAGAAAAATGGGGATGGTCTTATGATACAATGGGCTTCAGTCTTAAATTCGTAGTATACAGCTCCTTAAATGCATGTGCTAACAGCTGATTTTCTGCTTTACAAATTTAAATCATATGTTTAAATTTAAGTTTTGTCTTAAGCTGTGAGGCAATTTTACTATGCAGAACACAAGTTTTAAAATGGAAAAGACAAATACCCTTAATTCCTAAGAGATTTCTAATTAAAGTGATCTCGATCAAGTTCAGGCATCATTTGATTGAACAATATGTCTATTGACTAACATTTAAAAGGATAAACAGTAAAACCAGAGAATGCTAATGTAAAGAAAGTCCTTCACTTGCCAACTGGATGTGTCCCAATAGTTTATTTGCAGGCTAGTTATTCGAAAGTTGGAGTATACTTTCTTATAGAAGTGTTTAGAAAATCAGGCATATTCTCCATAATATAGAAAACTTCTCAGCCATAATGCTGGTGAAAAATTGTATATTTTCAATGAAAATAGTAGAAATCAACATCTAGAAAAGTCCCTGGGACCTAAGAGGTATTCAATAAATATTTGTTGAATGAATGAATTACATAATAGAAAATGAAATAAAACAAAAAAGCAATTAATTTTTTATTTATTTCTGGTGTGGCAGTGTTTGAGAAAATGGAAAAAGAAGACCCCAGTTTCTTTTGCACCCTCTGCAGCAGTTTGCTAGTTTCTTAGTAATGCTTTTTTATCATGCGCTGGTAAAATGTTGTCTGCTGCTAGAAAACGGTATCTTCAATAATATATAGCCAAAGAATTTTGCATCCTTGAAAAGTAAAGGCAACTTGAATAGCCCTGATTGATATTTTGGTTTAAAGAAAACTTCAGAAATACATCAAGATTCAAGTTTTAAGACCATGCCCTCTAGTCTGGACGAGCCTTTGGCTGGGACAGCATATGTGTAAGGAAGTCTCATTCCCCCTGAGATGCCTGGTTTTCAGTGGCTTGCTTTAGTAATCTACATTAGAAATTATTTTAGGCTTGACAATTCACACCAATCCATCTTTTTTACGGAGCTGTTCTTACTGAAACAGAAAAGTGTCAAAACGACACAATTATCAAAGCAGGAGGTACTCCTTTTCACTGTTCCTAATCTTTTACTCTTAGAGGAGAGGTGACCTATAAGAACAATGTACTTTCCTAAAATGAACAGCTCAATATTTGTTTCAGTACCTGTGTGCATTTTGCCCTTATTGTTGAGGAAATTTTTTTTTATTACTGCAGTGTCATTTTAGCATTATTTGCTGTAGCATGAACTTCAGCTAAAATTCGAGGGATGTGTAGCTGAAATTTCCAGAAGGACTGTGGTCAAATACTAGTTCACCTTTTGTGATTTTTTAAGTGTATGAATTCAAAGCATGGTATTTCAGCAAGGCATATATATATATATAGTAATAGAGAAGAGACTTGAAGGGTAGTTTTAGGAAATTGACAAATTTTAATATTTTCTAAAGTGGAAAAACATAAAAATGGATATGGCACAAACATCAAATAGTAAGTGTTCAGACATAGATGCAGTATCTTAGTCCCTTAAAACTATTTACAGCTTTCATTTAAGATTTTGTTTTAATTTGAAAATAGAATGGAACTGTTTTTCTCCACTTGGACGCTGAACATTTGTCTGGGGTTATAGCAAGTTTCTGTAAGGAAATAATGGCTTTATCCCCTTTGTACATTTCTAACAATCTTCAGTGAATCTGCAAGAGTGTACCTTTTTATTTAAAGAATGAGTTTTAAGAATTTTTGTCTCTAGCCATCCTTAAGGAAAGCATGAATGATTTCTTGGGCTCTTAAATGGTTATTAAATAAAGACCGTGAAAGAGGGATATTTAGGGATTTTAGGGTTTTTATCTGTGTTAATTTTAATTTTCTCTTATGGAAATAATTGTTTAGTGTCAGGTGCCCCATTAACCTTCTGAACAAAAATGCTCAGTGTCCGCGTGCAGATGCAGACCTCACCGTCTAGGGCTTGCTTCGTTCAGGCATTTGAGATAGTCTGAGTAAAATCAAAGGAGGACGGGTCCGTTGATAGGGACACAGAGTATTTAAAAGCACTATATTATTTTTAAAAAAAAATTTGGCAATATTATTTGGTCGAGTGGAGGAGAATTTTAAAAGGAAATGCATGCCCTGTTAAATAACTGGACTAAAGTGTGAGGTTCTGTTAAAAAAGAATCAGAGAAATTAATGCCAGGTCTGTGAAAAAGGAAATTGGAACAAACCTCACTGCTTTATAGATTTTGAGGTTGGGAGCATTCTTCAGGTTTGCAAAGAGAGCCTTAAAAGCTATTGAGTAATTGGGACTTGATGGAAATCCATGCCGTCAGCCATAAGTCACCAAAGATTCAAGTGCCCTTCCCTGTATCTGAATTTTTCTAAGGCTGTAACACTCAGATAAGAAGTTCAAGAACGAAATTTTTATTTGTGCTCCTTTTAAGAATTAAAAATGCTATTACAAGACTGAGGAAGCATGTAGAGTTCTGACCTCCTGAGGGGGTGGAAGGAATTATGTCACCTTTTGCTTCCTTTAACACCACTGAGACTAAATGCTGAAATGAAAACAAATTAAAAGCATTGTTCTTTTTATCCCAAAATGTCAAAAGTGGCCGCATCTTCCAGAGAAATAACACACCTGATTAATTGTGTAATTTCACAGGGAAGCAGTAATTCTCAGCCTTATAAACATGTAATGTACTAATTTGGTTTCAGAGTTAACTGAAAACAGTTTAATGAGCTGCCATAGCGCGTGGATGTGCAGTGTTACATAGAGCAGATGCCAGGAGAAATGGAAATAACACGCCAGTGACACTTGGAATAACAGTGTTTATACTTCATTGACTTCGGGTTGTCAGCATGCTATTCTCTGTGTTTCCCTTAGTAACTTATTAAGGCAACTGAACTTTCAGTCTGATGATGTCTGAGTGTCATTTGTTGCAAATTACACAAGCGTGCACACAACCTAATGCATAGCCAATCTTCAGAAAAAAATAATGTTGTGTAGTATAGACCGCCTAAATATTATACACGAGGCATATATATAGAGAATTAAGGGTGATTCTCTGAACATTGTGCATGCTAGAACAGCAGTATTTTGGCCTTTCATCAGAAGAAATACTATTTCTACAGATTTTCCTACTCATCTCTTCTTGCTCTATTTTAACAGAATGGTCGTGTAACTCTTGGTTTGAAAGTTGTCATACAGCCTCACAGCAGGCTTATATTATCTACAGAGTTCTTTATGAGGAAATATAAATCACCACAAATGAGACTTTTCACAGCCAGAGATATGTAGAAATTTGTGTCAGTGCTTTCCTGGCTTGCTAAAAAATATCTGCAGGCTCCAAAGCTCTCTCACAACTCATCCCCACTCCCTACCCTGGGAAGCAATTCTCAAAACTTGAGATTTATGGCCCAGAGAGCTGATAGTGGCTATAAAGTTTTCTATTTTCTCTTTTCTTTAATATTAATGCAGAGAACAAGGCATTATCATTCATTATTTTAGTTCATGAGTAGCCTGTGGGCTTGAAATATGGTGTCTAGGGATATGGCTTACCTCTGTTTAATAGGGGAAATATGTGGAGTTTGGCAACAGGCTTCTTTTCCATTGGATATTTTTAGGCAGATTTTATAGAATCCACATTATGAACGCAACTTTTTAACATATAAGTTATATCCAGGTTTGGTTTTAAAATGTAAAGCTTTACAAAATATTGATTCATTCTGAGCCCCAAAAGCCTATACGGTAAAATATCATGAACTGGAGAACAGCCAGCCAGTCTATTATTGTTCAAAATTGGAATGACAATATCTTTTCATTTTACTATTTGCAGAGATGTACAAACATTTCTAACTAGATATATCTACGTTAATGCTAGGTAAGTTTTAGTTAATAATTAGTACCTAAATCCTTAAAAGCAAATAATGCCTGAATCATTAAAAAAGAATGGATACTCTTTTTAACGTAACCTACCCAATTTTTACTAGTTCTGTTTTCAGGCTTTTAATGTCAATTTGCCTTGCCTGATTTTTTTTTTTTTTTTTTTTTTTTTTTTTTTTTTTTTTTTTTTTTTTTTTTTGCCTGACCTTTTTTTTAACAGAACTTTTTAAATTATTTTTTTTCCTAAAGTAAATTACTAGTTCTGAATAAAATGTGAATTTATCAAGTTTTGCTTTAACAATTTCATTGAGTCTTCAACCTTGGTTTCAGAGCTTCATTGTCTATTTTAGGCCTAATTTTTAAGGAACACAACTAAAAAAGGAGAGTTAAAAAGAAGTCAAAATATGAATAGGGAAATTTTTTACTTTTAATAGATTGCTCTAAAGGTGTTGCTATATATATACTTGGGGCAGTTAAGTTCAGATAGTTTTGAGTGCTGTGATGATTTCAGTAAAGTTTAGTTCAGAGTAATTTTTGGATAAAAGTAGGTTTCTGCTTAAAGCTTACTCATGCCTTCACTGATAGCACCTCCTCTAATACTTGATCTAATAACGAATACTTTTGTCATTTAGCATTTATTGCAAGCTTACTATGTGCCAGGCACTGTACCAAGCACTATATATATATGTGTGTGTGTGTGTGTGTGTGTGTGTGTGTGTGTGTGTATGTATTGTTTTTAAACTCATTGAACCCTTACCAGTAAAGCAGTGTTATTATCCCCATTGTGTAGATGAGGAAACTGAGGCTCAGAGAGGTTAAGTAACTTGCCTGAGATGCTGTATTTAGTAGTGGAGCCAGGATTCTAACTCATGCAGATTGACTCCAAGCCTATGCTTTTTATTCACCTACTACATAATAAATACTTAAAAAAAAGTTGAAAGGAGACACGTTCAAGCACCATTGCCAAGTCGTTAAATAAGCCCTATATCCTGGAACTTAAGGCAAACCCTCTTCTAAAAATGGCTAATGTAAAATATTGGAAAGTTTCATATCATCTTACTCCTGAGATTCACATACTAGAAAATGTATGAGTTTTTAAACAAAGTAGAGCACTGTGGAATGGTGTGTGGGGTCAAAGCATAATGACATCATAAAATATGTCATTCACTATCATTTTGTTGAAAACTTTTAATGATTAGCAAGATTATTGAAAGTATATGTTTCATTGGTACCCTGCGTCATTTTTCAGAGGTTGAAATTTCATTAATGGAAAAATAGCACACATGGATGGAGATACTGCAAAGCCTGGTGACCAACTGTCTCAACATTGCAGCTTATAAATGTGACATGTTAGGGTCTGCCTCACCTTGTCTTTAAGCAGCATAGCAGCTGCAAATTATTGTTGCAATTATTATTATTAATTGTAGTTAACACTGCTATTGTTATTTTTCAAGCCCACCAGCTTTTCACTGACTTGGAGTTATTGTATGTCTTTGCTAATTCAAGAGAAAGAAGCAGAGGTTTTACAAGGGAAAGAGCCATTCTGAGAAATTATAAAATCCTCTAGAATAAAGTACAGGGATTGTAACAGCTGTGTACAGTACCTGGGCTTTACAAGAAGGGGTCATGGCAGTGTTTCATGAGGACAGTCCTCAGAATTGAGGAGACCACCCACAGCCCTCCAGAGAGCAAGCTCTCCTGATAAGAAAATCACAGCCATAGAGACTCTCAGGGATCAATGAAAAGATGGATCTGACCAGAATGGAGAGTATCTGCAAGATAGTATTGGGTAGATTGGGCCTGATTATGGAGGGCCTTTAATTCAGATCTGAAGAGCTTGGAATTTATTGAGCAGGCAATAGAAAGTATTATGTTCTTAAAGGGAAAACAGATCAGATAACTACGGGGGTGTAATTTGTTTTAGAGCTAGACACTTGCTGGTTACATAGTAATAGCTAGCATGTAGTGAATGCATTTATGCATTCTGCATGCTTCCATATATCATCTCATCTGCACCTTCTCACAACCATGTGTTAGGCACTTATTATCGTTCCCATTTTACAGATGAGGAAAAGCACAGATAGGTCAAATAACTTGCCAAAAATCACACTGTTCATGCATGCTGGAGTCCATATTTGGACAAAGTATTCTGACCCCAGCATTCCTGCTCTTGGCTTCTAAATTATGGCAAGTAATGTTCAAAAGCTTATTACATAAATAGTAGTTGCAGTTATTGAAGAAATTATTCTACATGCAGAAATATTAGTACCCTTTACTTGAACTTCTGTTGTCTCTGTATTGCCTTCAGTTCCTTTGCCATAGCTACAAAGTTCTAATTTTTTTTTTGCATAGACTTTTATGATGTTTATATTAGGTGGAATTGCCAAATCAATAGCATTTGCTGGGTTATTTGTTTAATCAAATAGTAGAATTCTGACCTTTTGATACAATATGTTCATTTATTATTAAATTCCATTTTTGGAGATTTATTGCAACTATTTTCTGAAAGATACTCAAAATGATATACAAATCCATTTATTAACCTGTCCTTGGGGCTGTTGGTACTTATAGCATCATTCTATTTGTAGAATAACTACAGTGGCTGTAGAAGGGCACATCAGTATTATATATTGCTTTCTTATTATCCAGGCAATTCATCAATACTTACTGAGCTTTGCTTATCCTGTGGACCAGTGTAGTAGACTCTGTAGAAGGATGATAGAAAATACTGGATGTAATCTTTGTCCTCCAGGAGCTCACAGTTGAATGTGGGAAAAAGCAGATGCATGAAAATAATAATAAAGAGGGAAATAAAATGATTAACAAGATACTGTCCATTAAAGAGAGGGAAGATTGATTCAGGAGGAAGAGATTAAAGATTTGAAGTGCTGATTTGAGGAGCTAGATGGAATTCAGGCAGTAGGGCTTAAGACACTAGTAATCCCCAACCGTGGTGAGCCACCTGCAGAGATGGGTTAAAGGTAGATTCCCGGGACCCACTCCCAGAAAGTCTGATTCATCAGAATTTATGGGGCTACAATAGGGCTAGAAAGCCTTCTAGCTTTCTCTCCTGCAGGTAATCTTCCTTTCACAGTTTGGAAACACTGAGATTCAGGTGGGAGTGGATGGGTCTGAATTCAAGACCTGGAAGAAGACGGTACTGGAGGATTTTAGTGAAAAGAAGGAAGCAACAGGGTCATACCTTAGAGTAGCATCAAGTGTTGAGAAAAGGCAGTCTTCGTTATATGAATAAAACAGGGGAATTCTGATGAGGAAGAAACAGAAATTTCTGTGAGTCATCTCATTTGTGATGTCATAGCAAACCCTTCTTTCTACTTCAGCAAGCAAACTGTGTCATTTGCTTCATCCAATAAATAAGACACAGATTGGCCTGGCTGATGCAAATAAGTGACACAGAACCCCTTAGGATTTTTGTATTTCTTAGTACAATTTTTTTATTGTTACAAAATGAATGCCTTTTACAAAATGGTAAGCTGTGTAAGTGAGAATAAGAATCAGAAAATCTCATAAAAACAGAAGAGAAAAAGGCACGATGTCAATTGATAAGAATTACTCACTTTAGAAACAATTTAGGAGGAAAATTTGTACTTGGGGGAAAGGAAAGAATAGTGAATCGTTTTTGTAATATGCTGCTCATAACATGAGGTTTTTGGAAGGTACATGGAAGAAGTGGATGCCTATTGTCTGTGACCTTTTGTGCTTGTCAGATTATGTTTTCCTCTCTCTGATGTGAGTTGAAGTCTGATGAAAATGGAGTATATCTAAATGGAGCAATGATTTGGTTATGATTAAAGGTCAACAGTGATGTATATTTAATCACTGTTTAGTACTTCTGTATTGGATTAGACAGCTGTCATTTTTCTAACCATTAAATCAGGAATGCCCTGATTCTTAGAAAATAAATCCATTACTTAGTAGGTTTATTCTTTTATAATTTTATTAATTAGGTTTAGAAAAATAGATGGGATAAAAATGAGAAGATCTGGGTCCTGACTCTACTACATATTAGGTATGTTAAGTTGGAATGTTATTTCTCCTTCCCCATGCCTCAAGTATCCCATATGTAAATGAGTTCAAGTGCTGGCTTAATAAATGGTATTCTTAATATTGATATTTGAAAGGCAATTAGTTACTTTCCCAGTCTCTGTCAAAATTAATGTAGATTCCATGACAAAATTTTATGGGGATGTTAAATTATACATTTGCATGTGTCAGAAATAGTTCCTATCATCAACTAGTTTGAAATACACTGGTGGTCAGAAATAGCTCACTGTCATTTACTCACAAGGGCATTTTTCTCACAGCTTTTACAGAGTCAAATCTGACCAAAAAATACATTAATTCAGTTCAAAAGATATTAATTCAATTCATTGTGGTTCATCTAGAATGTTCTACAGTGGTGAAGATGCAGAAATACCAGTTCTGTCACTTAGATATCATTCTTTGACTCTCAAATAAGTCTGCAGTGGTCAGGTGAATGCATATCATTTTTTTTTTTCAAGGAAAAAGCAGAAAATTGTTTTACCATTGGCAGGTTTTGTACACCTGTTTTTCCCCCATAGAGTCTCATCCTTGGGAAACATGGAGAAATGTTCTTTTCCTAAATTGAAAATCTCAGCTGTAGTCTTAAATGAAATGGGATAAATTATCTTTTTCACAATTATCCATTAAGGAGAGCATTAGAATTAATATTAATCACAGATGTTTCATCAAGTTTTATTATCAACCAGATTGACTGCCAAAGTGCTTTCTGGAACACATTTTCTCCCCCTTCCCCCACCTGCTACTGCGAGCAAACTATTATTATGGGTCCTTAGATAGAGATTAATGGTTTTAGCAATTCATTTGAGGAAATCTGTATTTTACTGTACATTCCACTTCAGTTCAAAGCATCACTGGAAAGCATGGTTTGTCCTGTTCCTGATGAAATTATACAGTGAAGACACAAGACAGCATAATTCTTTCCACAATCAGAATCAGATTAATCATCAAAGCAACCCAAAGTTGGTATCACCACATCCTTCTATTTTTTTTAATTTTGGCAAGCCTTGTTTGTAGATGAACTAAGCAAACTGCCAATATAACCCGGTATTTTAGCAGGTGTAATTTTACCCATCACACCTAAGTCATTTTCATGTTACTTTTCATATTTACAGCAACTTTTTTTTCCTCAAACATTTTCTTACCAAACATTTGACCCCTAGAATAATTACGAATATTTGGTAAATGCCCCATTCATTTGCAGAGGGTGCCATGGGAGGGGTATTGTATTCATTACGGTTCTCCACTTCTGAGCAACATTTATCAATTCTAGCTGACTTAAGCAAATAAGGAAACTTTTCCTATCTAAGAGGTTGATTCTTTTGATCTAAGGCCTTGGGTGGGACAGGAGCCAAGACAGTACAGGAGCTCTAGATCATAGGCAAGTGTCTCTTCAAGATGTAACCATTCAATTTTCTTAGATTCATGATTCTCCATTCCTTGGGTCACTCCACTCAGGGTTCGAATTCCTCAGGGAAGGCATTTGATTGGCATATGTGTTTATCCTTTGACAAAAAAAAAGGAGTACTTTGATGGACAGTTCCGTGAAGATTGCATGAAATAAGGAAAAAGGTTTTTAAGACTTTTGGTGTTGTTTATTTATAATCGAAAGAAGATTTATAGTGATGTTAAAAATAGGCAAAAAACCACTGGCCAGAACCAGAGTGTATTTCATTAATGACTAGTACTGTAAAATATGTGGAATTGTTTAAATCAAAGAGAAAATCTATTTAATAAATCGTCTTAAGTGCAACGGGGGCAGAACATCAACTTAACATTTTTATTTCTAGTTTCTTATGCTGTAATATATTCTTTGTCTATTACTTTTGCAAGCTTTACTGTGCTCCAACAAATTAAAGAATATGGTTCATATTTTGTCATTTGGGATTTCTCACACTTAATTGCTTTTCTTTCTGTTAATGGAGATATTATGAAAAAACAAAGACTCCAAGCCAAATAATAGAAAACATCTATTTATTAATCCCAAGCTTAATATCACTGGTATCACCAGAACACAAGAACTGCAGAAGACTGGGTTAAGTCTTTTTCTGCCACTAATCAACTCTAGTCAGATCTGGGATCAGTCATATTATTGAATCTGTTTTTCAAATGTAAAATGAGGGGGTTGAGCTAGATTGGGGATTCTGAGGCAGTTTCAAGAAACAAGAAAATCAATAATGTGTCACAGTTTCTGAAGTCAAAATATAAGTTAATTTTGGAAAATTCTGGGTTAAATAAAGTTTTTCTTTTTTTCTGCACAACTTCTTTTGGAGCCTTAAATATATATTACTATGCATTATAACCCTCCAAAGAGAATGATACTGTTCTAGTTTGCTAGCTGCCGGAAAGCAACACACCAGAGACAGGTTGACTTTTAATAAAAGGGGATTTATTTTGTTAGTTCTTCAGAGGAAAGGCAGCTAACTTTCCACTGAGGTTCTTTCTTACGTGGGAAGGCACAGGATGGTCTCTGCTGGCCTTCTGTCTAGGCCTCTGGATCCCAACAACTTTCCCTCGGGTGATTTCTTTCTGCATCTCCAAAGGCCTGGGCTGAGCTACGAGTGCTGAGATGAGGTATGCCGAGCTGCTTGGGCTGTGCTACATTGCGGTCTCTCATTTAAGCACCAAACAATTAACTCAAACGTCATTCATTGCAGCAGGCATGCCTCTTAGCTGACTGCAGATGTAATGAGCAACAGATGAGGTTCATGTCCACAGCAACAGAACTAGGTGCCTTCACCTGGCCAAGTTGACAACTGAATCTAACTACCACAGATACATTGGACAGTGTTCACCAAACTTATTAGACCTTGGAACCCTTTTTTTCATAGAGCATCTTGATGGACATAGTTTCCATGTGTCAAGATTAGATTCTTAAGCTCCTACTTAGCTTTTAAAAATAGCATTCATCATCCAGCTCTTTGTATCTAATCAGCCCCTTATATGTAGTCTAATTCTATCAACACTCCTGCCACAATCTCTTGCATTTCCCTCTTTACTCTCTGTCCTTAATCAATACCTTTCAATAGTTGCAATAATTTTCTTTCGAGTTTCCTCTCTTGTTTTCCTCCAGTATATTCCACGGATTGGAATTTATTAGCCCTTCTCCCTTCACCTTGTCCCCATTTTCTAAGATACAGCAGTGGGCTCACTTTTACTAGCGTGTCAAGCCCTAACTCTGCAGCTTGAACTATAAGCCTTTTCACTATTTGACTCTACCTTATTTAGCCAAGCAAATCTCCCTCTGTTAGCAAAATGAACCCCTCTAATGTGTTTTTGCTCATGTGTTCTCTCTTCTTAGAATGTCTTCTGTCCATCTAAATCTTCCTCTTCTTTCAAGCCCTAGCTCAGCCTACAGCCCTCTGTGGCCTTTTCTCACACTGAATCCCTCGAGTGTTCTGTTGCTTCAGACTTTTCTGGCATGTGTGCATGTGTGTCTGTGTGAGTTTCTTGCCTGAAACACCTTTCATTCAGTGCAGCAGTACACAACAGTTTTCCTTAGTGTCCAGCTCAAGGCCCATGTTTTCTATGAAGTCAGGTTGACAAGTTTCCTTTGCTTGTTTAGAATCCCAGTAATACTTAGGATAATATAGACTATACAGTCTGTTTCTTTCTTGGCTCTGTTTTCTCTCCTTTCTCTCTGTTTTGCATTATCAAATATGCAGTTAGAATCAGTTTAGAACAGGACACTTACGTATGCCTAGCCCAACTCCATTTTACAGATGAGGAAGCTGAGAAGCCCAGAGGTTATGTGATTCAACCAACAGGACTCAACAAATCTGTTTTAAAAATTGAAGAAATAAATCATGTAAATATACAATCTCAATCTCGTGATTTTTCAGCCTCATCATTCTGTATATGTTTTATCCCTGTATGTTCCATCTCCCCACAGATTGCAGTCTCTTGAACGATGGGGGCCTCCCCTCTCCTCCTGTGTCACCACTGTCTAATGTCTTTAACCATTTATTTATGAAACAGATACTCATTGAACAACTTGTATTTGCTGTGTTTTATTTCTCAGCTTTGCTATAGAAAGTAATGAGTACAATTATTTATTTACTTTATTACTTAATTGTGAGTGCCAGGAAATATAAATGAAGTATAGTGGGAATGATACAATAATATCTATAGAGTTTGAAAGCCTCTAATTATTATTGCTCACCAACATTTTCACACTTGAAGATGGAAAAATAACTGTTCTTCAAAACATCCCACTTCTAGATATGTCAGGAGTGAAAGTATACTAGGCCAAAGTTTATCTATGGTATTGTATTCCAGAATCATAGGGGAGGGTAGTATTTCCAGTTAAACCAATCAAGACTTTTTGAATGCAAGTAACCATAACCAGACTCAAAACAGTGCATTCAAAAATGGGAAAGTTTGAGTGCTAAATCCGACAGCTGCATCCAGGGCTTTAGATCATAGCAGCAGATTGTTTCTCTCTATTTTTTTTTTTTTTTTTCTATTTCTTGTTTTTGTTCTGCTTCACTCTCAGGCAGAGTCTACCCACAAGTGGCCATGGGCATAAAGACCTATAAAATGTAATTCCAGCCAAAACTCTAACATAAGCTTTTTGGTCATATGTCTATCCCCAAACCAACTGGTATGAATGGTCAGTACCTCCAGTGCCTGCAGTGACGCCAAGTTCAATCAAGCCACACTAACTGAAAGTAAAAGAGCACTGGTTCCTCAGAAGAAAATCCAATGCCTGTTAACAGAAAAAGAAGGAAAAGCTGCTGGGCAAGGGACAAGCAGTGGTTGTTCTTTCTAGCCATCTTGGATGTCAGCCTCTTTAAGTATTGAAGAATTTTCCCTTCCAGCATAAGGAGACTTCATAGTTGAGTCCACATGCTTGCAGCCAATCCTCTTTTGAAATGAGCAATAAATACAGGCCAGTTGTTGCTTCCTTCAAAACATTCATGCTTAAAGTGAATTATGCTACTTAAATTCACTTGTCTGTTCCTCTGAGAGCTGTTTTAAATCTTTTAAATAACTTCTGGCACTTTTCTGGAGTCTTTTTTTAAAATAGATCCAAAACATGAAAACAACACTTGAATTAGATCAGATAAATAAATAGGTTTTTGGCCCTTTGCATGTTCTTTACTATTTTCATCGAACTTCATTCCACTTTAATGAATCACTTTACTAGTTCTTTTTAGGATTGGTTACCTTACTCAGAAAGTTTACTTTTAAACCTATTCCCAAATCCATCTCACAAGCCTTTGATGAAAATGATGAATAATTCTTCAAGAATGAGAAAACTGGGGACTTGGGAGGGGAAGCACTCACTAAAATGTCTTCAAAAATTAGTTCTGATCACTGATAATCTTATTTTTGCAATGACTAACTGGCCTGTAATGCATAATACAGCCTTTTCATCTGTCTCCACTTTTGCAACAGGGCCTGCCGCCACTTCACTCGCAAGTCCTTCAGTTCTCCCGCAGCCTGAGGACACTCACAGTACTTTGTGCTCTTAGGTTTTGACTGCTGGCCCCATAGGGTACCAAATCCTTAGCATCTTCAAAAGCTATTCCAGGGGTTGCAAGGGTAGTCCAGGGATAGCATTCTCACTTGCCATGCAGAAGATGCAGGTTCGATTCCCGGCCCACATACTTCCCAAAAAACAAACAAGCAAACAAATGAAAAAACAAAGAAACTACAGCAAAAATTTAACAGGTGGTGCTGCAGTAAGGGGATACTCAGGTGGGAAAAGAACAAAACGTGACCCCGCCATACAGTATACAAAAAAAAGCCATTCCACAGTATAAATAAATATGTACATTCTGCACGCCAAGCACTGGTAATCCAAAGAAAAAAGAGGAGGCACGGGGGCCTGCCCCCAC
>PVIY010028868.1:0-32788 GCA_004026745.1 Myrmecophaga tridactyla | reverse complement strand
TGGTTCAGCTGCTGTGGAAAACAGTTTGGTGGTTTCTCAGAAAGTTAAACATAGTATTACCAAATGAT
This sequence comes from Myrmecophaga tridactyla, assembly GCA_004026745.1. Classification (NCBI taxonomy): domain Eukaryota; kingdom Metazoa; phylum Chordata; class Mammalia; order Pilosa; family Myrmecophagidae; genus Myrmecophaga; species Myrmecophaga tridactyla. The sequence continues at coordinate 32,720 of PVIY010028868.1, read as the reverse complement.
CTGGAAATTCCACTCCTAGATATATGCCGAAAGAATTGAAAACAGGAACACCAGTGTTCATTGCAGCATTATTCACAATAGCCAAAAATGGAAGCAACTCAACATGATGAATGGATAAACAAAATGTGGTATATCCTTACAATGGACTATCATTCAGTGGTTAAAAAAAAAAAAGAAGTGAAGTGCTGGTACATTCTACATCATGTTGAGCAAAATAATCCAGATGCAGAGGACAAGTATTGTCTGATTTTTCTTACTGGAAAGATTTAGAATAAGCAAATTCATAAAGACAGAATGCAGTACAATGTTACAAAGTGGAGGGTGTGGAAGAGAGCTATTGGCAAATAAGTATGAGTTGTGACTTTGAATGATGAAAATAGTCTGGAAATAATGGTGAAAGTTGCACAGTATTTTCAACATATTTGATGTCAAAGAATTATCCAAAAATAATTTTAAAATGGTGAAAATTATTTTTATGTTATGTATATTTTATCACAATTAAAAATATATATATTTTTAAAGAAACACATGTAAGAATTTTTCATTCCTTGAAGGTGTAGTAGTTATTATTTATATAATTGGCTGACTGGAAGTGTGCAATGGTAGTTAAGTGGTAGAATTCTTGCCTGCCATGCAGGAGACCTGGGTTCAATTCCTTGTCCATGCACTTCCCCAAAAAGAAGCAAACAAGCAAAACAAACAAACAAACAAAAAATTCAACAAGTGATGCTGCAGTAATGGGATACTCACATAGAAACAATGAAATGTGACCCCACCATACAGCATACCAAAAAAAACAAAAAAAATTGGCTGGCCAAGTAAGGAAGATAGTCAAACAAACTTGGACTCCTACTCCAGTTCTTTCACAATAAGTAAAAATAAATAAAGCTGTGTGACTCTGAGAACTCCTCTAAAGCACAGTTTTCTTCTCTACAAAGTGATTTTAATAATAATAATGTGTACCTCATTATTTTGCTGTGAGGATTAAATAAGATAATTGAGGTAGTGTTTAGCATGATACTTAAATGTAACTAAATGTTTTGCAAGGCCATTAAATGTAGTTACTATTATTATAGTTCTTCAATGATTTTTCCAATTTCTTCTATTGGGTATTGGCTCAATGATGTTTTCTACTGTCTCGAGTTAATTTTTGCAGAGATAATCTTTTATGTAATTTTTGCAGGTTCGCAATTTTTTTTTTTAGTCACTATCATTTTACACTCTAGGCATTCCTAGATTATACCATCTCAGTCTTTATCATCTATCTTTCCTTCTAGTTTCATATGTGTCCCCAGCCCTCTTCCCTCTATCATTCTCACATTCAGCTTCTTTTAGTATACTTAAATTATTATGCTACAATCAGGTAGTATTGTGCTATCCATTTCTGGATTTTTACAATCAGTCCTGTTGCACAAACTGTATCCCTTCAGTTCCAATTACCCAATCTCTACCCTATTTCTATCTCCTGGTAACCTCTGTTCTTAACTGAAATTCTCCAAGTTCATTTATTAATGTTAGTTCATATCAGTAAGATCATATAGTATTTGTCCTTTTGTTTCTGGCTAATCTCACTCAGCATAACATCCTCAAAGTCCATCCACATTGTTACATGCTTCGTGACTTTATTCTGTGTTACAGCTGCATAAATATTCCATTGTATGTATATACAACAGCTTGTTTAGCCACTTATCTGTTAATAGACATTTGGGCTATTTCCATCTCTTGGCAATTATAAATGATGTTGCTATAAACATTGGTGTGCAAATGTCCACTTGTGTCCTTGCCCTCATGTCCCCTGAATAGATACCTAGCAATAGTATTGCTGTATCATATGGCAATTCGATACTTAGTTTCCTGAGGAACTGCCAAACTGCCTTCCACAACAGTTGTACCATTTTACATTCCCACCAGCAGTGGGTGTGTACCTCTTTCTCCACATCCTCTCCAGCACTTGTTTTCTGTTTTACTGATAATGGCCATTCTGGTGGGTGTGAGATGTTATCTCATTGTGGTTTTGATTTACATTTCCCATAATAGCCAGGGAAGTTGAGCATCTTTTCATGTGCCTTTTAGCCACTTGTATTTCCCCTTCTGAGATGCATCTGTTCATCTCTTTTGCCCATTTTTGAATTGAGTTGTTTGTCTTTTTTGTTGTTGAGTTAAATAATCTCTTTACATATTCTGGATACTAGACCCTTATCTGATATGTGGTTTCCAAATATTGTCTCCCATTGTGTAGGCTGCCTTTTTACTTTCTTGACAAAGTTCTTTGATGCACAAAAGTGTTTAATTTGGAGGAGATCCCATTTATCAATTTCTTTCTTCAATCCTCGTGCATTGGGTGTAAGATCTAGGAAACCACCTCCTATTACAAGTTTTATAAGGTATTTCCCTACATTTTCTTCTAAAAGTTTTATGGTCTTAGCTCTAATGTTTGGGTCTTTGATTCATTTTGAGTTAATTTTTGTATAGGGTGTGAGATATGGATCCTTTTTCAGCAGATTGGCAATTTTGAGCTCATTTATAAGTAGTAAACAATAACCTAGTAGAGAGGGAGAAAATTAGGCCAAAGGAATAAATGGGGGTAATTGAGGAATCCAAAATCTAGGAGGAAATGGGAGGTGTGGGACCAAGCACCCAGATCCATGTGTTGGTCTTGAACAAAGGGGCACAGCTGTTGAGAATGACAATAAAAAGGATGGATTGGAGTAAATATGGAGGGAGAGAGGGAAAAAAAGGATGGAGGTACATGATATATGTATATTCTAATTATTCAACAGAAACACTTTAAGTTAAATTTTATGGTGTCAAACACTGTAGAAAATGTTTTTTTATTTTATAAACTATATTATCATAATACAGCTTTGTATTTTGAAGTATTTGCTTGTGATTGATATAAAAACAAAAACTAAAATGCATGCTCCTCTTAGAAAAGCTTAATGTGAAGGAATAGACAGAAGAGTGTAAAACACATTGAGAGAAAGTAAAAGCCAAATTCATGAGCATAAAACAAAGTATTTCAGCAAAGTACATTATCTCTGGGTGTTTTCTTATCATATAGGAAGGGCAGACATTCTTTGTGGAAATGGAATCACAAAGTATCTATTATGGCCCCATGCTATATTTGTTAAACATAATTATATCCATTAAATACTTAAAGAGTAGACATTGGTTATTTTATTATATACTTAGAGTAGCAAAATACAAAAAATACGAGAAAACTTTTCACATTTAGTTCACATCAGCATGTCAGGGATAAGATGGACACATCTAAGGTTACCTTGTGCATAGACTACTAAGCCTCAAAGAATCACATCTGCTATAAAAAGGGCAGATAAGAGTATATCAATTAAATGTTAGTTAGGGAATAATTTCCCATTATGTATGTGTGATGGTCAGGTTCATGTATCAACTTGGCCAGGTGGTAGCACCCAGTTGTCTGGTCAGGCAAGCACTGGCCTGTCTGTTGCTATGAGGACATTTCATGGACTTAAATCATGACCACGTTGCATCACCACGTGATGATTTCTTTGATCAATCATCAAACAAATGATTGATGCTTAATTTAATCACCCAGAAGACTTTTAAGGAGGATTCAGAAGAGAAATCACTCTTCCTGCTTCAGTCAGCCAGCTTCCCCTGAGAGTTTGTTGAGGACCTTCATTGGAGCTGCCTGCTCTCAGCCTGCCCTACATACCTTGGACTCTTACATCCCCATGGTTATGTGAGACACTTTTATAAATTTTATATTTACAGATATTGCCAGCTAAGTCTGTTTCTTTAGAGAATGCTGATACAGTATAAGTTTTGTTATATGCCATGTGTTATGTATGTTATATAACAATTGTATCTATCAACAAACTTAAGTTCTTACTAGTTTCACAACTGTCTGAAGTTAAGTCCAAATAGAGAAGCAGAGCAAATTAACTAGTGAAATGGAGTAATTCTGAAGACCAGCCCCTTTCTTTATGCATTAGAGTAGGACTTTTGTTACCTGAAATAAAAGGAGTAAGTCCACTAATTTCTCATGTGTAGTGATAGCATGTGACATCCAACATATATCAAGCCTTAAAATTAATTTAGGAAAAATGTGCCATTGCAATGAAAGAGTATAGGATAAGGCAAAACTGAGTTTACATTCTAGTTTAGTCACCTAGTAGTTGGGTGACATTAAGCAATTTATTTAAATTGTTCAAGCCTGTTTCCTCAGCTGAAATTTAGGAATAATACTTTCCTCACAAAGCTACTGTGATTATCAGAGATAATATTTATAAAGAGACTTATGAAAAGTGTGATTGCCAGATTTGTGAGCCATTGATTGGTTCCCACATATTGATATCAAAAGTCTTGATTTCATTGGGTTAATTGAGGGGAAGAAGGGAGCAAAACCTGGCAAAACTGGCCCCTAGGTCTGAAATCCTGGTTAATTGTGCATCCCAGACTGCAAGGGAATTTTAACTGTCCCAGAGCTGTAGCAAGAGAGATGTAGTATTGACTACCCCCACATAATATGCCCTAGCTCTATGCTTATCACACAGTGGGAGCTCAATAAATATTTTTTAGAATAACAAAAAAGAATGAGTGGGGCAGGCCATGATGGCTCAGCAGGCAGAGATCTCGCCTGCCATGCAGGAGACCCGAGTTCAATTCCTAGTGCCTGCCCATGCAAAAAAAAAGAGAGAGAGAGAGAATGAATGAAAGTGCTGACATGTCAAAAGAAACAAAGTTTACCAGTGTAATAAAAACTGCAAGTTTGTTGAAAGAAACTTCTTAATTAGGGAGCATACAAACTGGGGAAGTGGGAGTGAGAGTCTCAAGATGGCAAGCGCTTGAAAGATAGCAAAGTCCTTCAAGCAACCACGATTTGATTTCCATGCTTGTGAGGGTTTGGAATTGTATGGACCCCAGAAAAACATGTTCTTAAAGTTAACTCATTCCTGTGGATATGAACCTATTGTAAGTAGGACCTTTTGATAGGCTACTTCAGTTAAAGTGATGACCCACTTCAATCAGGATGGGTCTTAATGCTTTTACCAGATTCCTTTATAAAAGAATGAAATTCAGACAAGAGAGAAAACCACATAAGCAAGAGGCTGAAATCAACAAAACATGGAAGAGAAGGGAGAGACCAGCAGATGCCACTACATGCCTTGCCATATGTTAGAGAAGCCAAGGATTACCACTAGCCCACTCCAGATAACTGGTCTTTGAGAAAAAAAAAAAAGTATTACCTTGATGATGCCTTGATTTGCACATTTTCCCAGCCTCAAAACTGTGAGCAAATAAATTCCCATTGTTTAAGCTGATCCATTTCATGGTATTTATTTTGAGCAGCTTAGGAAATGAAAACAGATTTTGGTACCAGGAGTGGGGTGCTGCTATTGCAAGTACCAAAAATGTGTAAATGGCTTTAGAATTTGGTAATGGGTAGAAGCTAGAAGAATTGTGAGGTGCTTAATAGAAAAGGTCTATATTGCCTTGAAGGGATGTTTGGTAGAAATATGGATACTAAAGCTACTTCTGATGAGTGAAGGAAATGATGATTGTGTTACTGGCAACAGGAGGAAAGGTGATCCTTGTTTGAAAGTGGCAAAGAACTTGGTGAAATTGAGTACTGATGTCAGATGGAAGGTGGAAGATAACAATGATGAACCTGGATATTTAGCTGAGGAGATTTCCAGACCAAGGGTGGAACTGCAGCCTGGTATCTCCTTTCAGCTTATAGCAAATTGCAAGAGGAAAGGGATAAACTGAGAACTGAACACCTGGACACAAAGAAAACAGGAATTGATGGTTTAGAAAATTCTGAGCTTCCAAAAAGCAAGTCCCAAGAGAACAGTGCTCTACATGAGGCTTTAATTGAACATGGAAATAGCCATTTCAGTGCAAACCTGGATTGGAGGTGCAGTTATTCAGGAATGATCTGTGGAAACTCCTACAGTATGATGGTTTGGACTCCTGTGTACTGCATAAAAAAACAACAGTTTTTTTTTTTTTTTTTTTTTTTTTTTGCAAGAGCTATATGAACAGAACCACTGCAAGCCTGGACTAAGAGAGACAGTAAAAGAACAGACTGAAAGGAAAAATCACTTCAAGGGCAGAACCACAGAAGCTGAGGCCTAGACTGAAGATATCATCTCAGGCCAAGAGAGCTGGCCCACCCATGTGCGGGGAAGGGTGAGTCTGCCCTGGCTATTGAAGAGAGTGGGTCTTCCATTCTGTTTTTCAGCAAGAGTGTTGCCACCCTAATGCTCTGACAGGGTAGAGATAGTGCCCCAGTATTTGCAGGTAACTTGACTGTCATGCTTAGAGAGGGTGGTAGGCTTCACCTCAGTGTTTGAGGAGAGCATGGCTACTGCACAAGCACTTGGAAGGGGTGGGGCTGCTGTTCCTTCAGACTAGGAGGACAAAAATTCATCTCATAGATGACTCTCAGGCTTTAAAATTTAATGGACCATGTCCTGCAAGTTTTCAGAATTGTTTGGGACCTGTGACCTCTGTTTTCTTCCAATTTCTCCCAATGAGGGGGGACTATTTATCCTATGCCTGTTCCTCCTTTGTATATTAGAAGCAGATAATTTGTCCTCTAGGTTTCAAAGGTCCAAAGACAGAGGGGACTTGTGCCTCAGGACAGACCATACCTATAGCAGTCTCATCAAAATGAGACTATACTTAGCATTGTTTCTGAAATGACTTAAGGTTTTTGGGATATTGTGACTCAATGAGTGTATTTTGTGTGTGTAAAGAACATGCCTTTTTGGGATCCAGAGGGTGGAGTGTGATGGTTTGGAACTGTATGTACCCCAGAAAAATATGTTCTTAAAGTCAATTCATTCTTGTGAGTGTGGACGCATTGTAAGGATCTTTGGATGAGGCTACTCCAGTTAAGGTGTGTCCACCTCTTTCAGGATGGGTCTTAATTCTATTACTGGAGTCCTTTATAAGAGAATGAAATTCAGACAGAGAGAAAGAAAGCCACATAAGCAAGAAGCTGAAATCAAAAAACTTGGAACAGAAGAGAGACCAATAGATGCCGCTAGTGCCTTGCCATGTGACATAGTAACAAGGATCACCAGCAGCTGGTCTTTGGGAAAAAAGCATCACCTTGATGAAGCCTTGATTTAGACATTTTCCTGGGCTCAAAACTGTGAGCAAATAAAATCCCACTGTTTAAACTGAAGGGGGAAAAAAGATGGCAAATGAGTTACAGTGGCTTATAAAGTTAATTAGTAGATTTCCAAGTGGGAGGTTATGACAATTGTTGACATGTAAATTCTTCATACATAGGAGGGTCTTGCAAAGTGGGAACAGCTATACATTGATTGGTAGAGTATTTTTGTTCACTATCCCTCCTGGTCTAAGACAGGCTAATCACTTAATGTTGCAAAAAATGCAAACTGTGTTGGGACTACTCTACTTTCTTACAAAGCCTTGTCCCTGGTCAATTTTTTTTTTAAATTTTTTTATTAATTAAAAAAAATTACAAGAAACATAAACATTCCCAACACATACACTCAGCAATTCACAATATCATCACATAGTTGCATATTCATCATCATGATCATTTCCCAGAACATTAGCATCAATTCAGAAAAAGAAATAAAAAGACAACAAAAAAATATAACAGAGAAAAAAAATTTTTTTACATGCCATACCCCTTACTAATCCCTTTCATTGATCACTAGCATTTCAAACTAAATCTATTTTAACATTTGTTCCTCCTATTATTTACCTGGTCAATTTTTATCTTAGGAAAGTTCTGCCATTTCTAAGAAGGGGGCTGCTCCTGGCAAATCCCAATGCAGATGACAACTTCATTTTTATTTAACACGTGAACTGAATAGAAGTTTTAAAAATACTTGGTAGGAGAGTGTATCTGTCAAGGATATGTAATATGGACTTATTTGCTTCCAATATAATGCCATCCTGTTCAGATCCAAGTTTCCTGCTGCTGTGCCCTTGCTCTGTGATGAAGATGGATACCTTGAAGGAAAATACCAGGTTCCCCTGGAAAGCTGAAAAGGATGCCTAGTGTTAACTCTAACTCCAAAACAAGGATGTTTGTTGATATCTATTGACCAGAAAATGGTGTCTCCTAAATGATTTAGTATCGTTCAACTCTAGTAGTGATACAGAATAATTGCTAGACACCTTTAAATAGAGGGCTATCTTGTTTGTCTCATCCCTGGCAAATACACAGAAGGTACTCAACAAAGATTTCTTGAAGAAATAAATAAAGATTATTTGTTATGTCAACTGTTCTGTCTCTTCTGCCAGTTCAGCCTCCATATTACATTAACCAGATTTTAAACTGGACTACAAAACTCTAAAATTTCTTAAAAGGGATATATTGTTGCTTGTGTGAAAAGGAGCCTTAAAAGCATGAAACAAAGTAGGGGGTTTTATTTGACATGAAACTGATTTAAGCCATCATACATATCCTTTTAAGAAGATATACTGTCAGAAAAATAATTTTATTTAGGTGATGACCAGCCAAATTGCAATAATGAGGTTTATAGCCAATGACATTAGGGTGGAGAAGGTATGGTTCAACCAGTTACAGGAGATTCAAAGTAAGCAATTTGTGCTGGGCCAAATTGTAAAACTGGTTTGGTCTATCCACGTGGCACCTTGGCCTTCCTTTTTCCCATAAGCCTTTTCCAGGCTAAAATCCCTCATGTTTTCTCCACTTCCTAATTTTTTCCATATTACAAGAATAAGAAGGACTGTGGTAGGTTAGAAGTATTATCAAAGATATACCTGATTCATGATAGTTGTAGCTCCAGGGCAAATTTTCAAAGCTGTAGGCAGTGAGTGCTCCACAACTGAGTTCAAATCAGTTGAAAATCAGTTGAAAAAGGGGCCAGAATTTCTGGCCTTTATTTCCTTCTTTTTTTCCAGATTTATGCCTGTTGAAAGCCCACCTTTCTCCTCAGTTGTGTAAGTAGACAGAACTTGGCATAGATCCAAAGGAGGAGTCAGTGCAGGGAAGTATAGCTCTTTGAGATGCTAAGAAATTACATAACAGCCCTTGAATTTAGGTATTATTTGATACGTTACCAATAGCATCAAAGCAACATTAATTTAGACAAGAAGATAATCCAAATGCAAACAGAATTGGGTATTTCTTTGGGAACTTATTTAGAATCTTCTGTCCCTACATGATTCAACCTGCCCTTTTTAAAACTGTGAATCACTATGATTCTCATTCCCTGCTCAAGGGAAAATGAGAATTGCATTTTGAACCCAGCACATTACATCTGATATATCCAGCCCTAATTACTGAAAAGGATTTTTGAAGTCTTAATAAATTACTATGCTACAGCATAATACTAGTTAACCTGTCAATATTGTGTGTTGATCTGACACCCAGAACTGCTGTAGACAATTTGTGACCCTGAGGTCACATTTTTAAATAAATGGTAGCATATATTCTTGCTGAGCTTAAACATGTGCACTCAGGACTTGCCCATCACATAATAATGTGTCTGTAATATAACAGTCAGGGCCCCAGAAGAAGGAACCAGAGCTACTACTTTTCAGAAAGTTAGTCATAGTAAGTAGGAAAGCTGCCTGATGGAGAATTTGTAACTGTACTTCTTTAGTCTCAAAAACTGGAGTTTTAGTTTACTAAACTAAACATCCTGCTAGAATGTAATATACCAGAAATGGAATGGCTTTTATAAAGGAAATTTAAAAGTTGCAAGTTTGGCCATAGAAGTTGAGCATAGAAATGTCCAAACAAAGGCATCCAGAAAAAGATACCTTAACTCCAAAGAAATGCCGATGGGTCCAGAACACCTCTTTCAGTTGGGAAGACATATGGCTGGCATCTGCTGGGTCTCTGGTTTCTGGACATCTCTGTCAGCTGGGAAGGCACATACTAGCTTTCTCTCCTGGCTTCTTCAATGGCTTCCCCAAGCAAGAGTGTTTTCTTTCTGCATCTCCAAAGTTTTTTTGGCCGTGTGGGCTCTGAAGCTCTCTCCAAAATTGTTCCCTCTTAAAGGACTCCAATAAACAACCCCACCTTGAATGGGCAGAGACATATCTCTATGTAAATCACCTAGTCAAAAGAGCCTACCTACAATTGGGTGGGTCACATCTCCATGGAAACAACTTAATAAAAAAGATCCCACCCAGCAATATTGAATGAGGATTAAAGAACATGGCTTTTCTGGGGGTACACAACTGTTTCAAACAGTACACTTGGGGTATAGTAATTTCCTGCCCCAAGCTCCACTATAACCAACCAATTTTGAATTGACAACCCAAGGGCTTGCTTTAGACCAACCAATCACTTTTCTTTGTGATAATTTGTGGCTTCCTCCCTTTCTAAACACCACCCTTACCTTTGATCAGAGACAGTTTTCAGAGGGCTGTTCTCCCTCTTATATATCTATAAACAAATAAATCCCTCAAGATTTAAACTAAATTTGTTTCCAAATCATTCTTGATGTTTAGCACTTAATCTGCCTCAGAATTTTTATTTTTCTTTTGTCTGGAGGTCAAACTGATAACAGCAAGGATGACAGAGCAGAAAGACAGGAAGAAACTGTTTCCTTGGTGATACTTGAATTTAACTACCATGAGTCCTCCCACCTCCGGAATTTTTTGTTATATCATAAAATAAATTTCCTTTTTTGCTTAAGTCACATTGAGTTGGGCTTTCTGTTATTTGTTCCAAAAGCAAAATAACTGATACTTTCTCACATCACTCCATCAAAAAAAAGTATCCCCACCCCATTGCACAAGGCCCTCTTATTTTCCTTTATTTATCTTCAGATTATTTATCATTATCTGATATTATTTTACATATTTATCTGTTTACTTATTTATTGTCTGTGTCTCCCACTAAAACATAAGCTCCAAAAGGCAGGGATAGTCATCTTTCTAGATGCTCAGTATCTAAAAAGCACCTAGTATATTACAGATGCCCAATAAATATTTGTTTAATAAATGTTGATTTAATCCATAAATTTATACATTGTCTTAAGTTGGGTTTCCTATAATGAAAGCCTGAGACAGATATTCAGGTGTGTTAGATTTATTGAAGGTGATCTCTTAAGAAAAGGAAAGTGAGAGAATTAGGATAAGGCAGGCAGAGAAGCTAAACAGGAATGTTTTCTCAGGTGAAGTCTAACCTCAAGCTGATCCCATGGAGAACTCTGGAAGATGAATTATACCATGGAGTTGGTACCACTGTGAGGCAAGAAAGTCAGCTTTTTTTGTCGTTTTGTTTTTAAATGCCCAAGTTAATGTTATTATATTATATTATTCTCAGATGATTGAGAAAAAATATTTGCTACCCATTTGGCAGGCTAATTTCTATAATTTACAAATAGCTCTGATAAGTCAGTACAATAAGAATTGGGCAAAGAATTAGGATAGACAGTTCAGAGACAAAGTACTGATGGCCAATAAACTTATAAAGAGAGACTTAACTTGTCCACAGTTAAAGAAATGCTATTCAAAACAATAGAAGATATGATTTTTCAATTTTGGATTGTGAAAAATTCAAATTTAATGGTATTTGGTGCTAAGAATGTATGGATACACAGGGACACATATATAGGATCAGTGGTATTGTCAACTTGTTGAACTTTTGCATAGGTAATGTGGCAATTACCATCACTGTAAAATGAACATACCTCTGGCTCATGAAACCCACTGCTAGGAATATTCTATAAGGCTATATTTAGCAAAAATTCACCAAGATAGATATACAAAGATGTCAGCAAAGCATCATTTGTAATATAAAAAATCCCAAAACATGGACTCAATCAAATTACCAATTAATAGGATATTGGCTTAATAAACTAATTTAAAACACCCTGCAGTCATGTTTTTTTTTAATGTTCCTTTTCTCTGAAATATAACCTATATACAAAAAAGCTATAAATTTCCAAGTACATTTCAACAAGCAGTTACAAAACAGACCTCAAAGCCCTGTATGGGCTACAGTTCCACAATTTTTTGTTCTTTCTTCTAGCTGCTCCAAGATACTGGAGACCAAATACAGTCACATTAACAATACAGTGTGAGGTAGATTAGTTTGTACTTATGGAAATTATATGAACAGTGGGATGTTTCATATTAAACTCCCCTAAGTATAATTTATCAGTTCATTGCATTGTCTCAATACTATCAATTCTGAACAGTAGTGGCAAAGCAAAAGCTATCACAGGCTTGTATTGAGGACAGAATAGAACAGTGACTGAGAATACTGGTTGAATTAGTTACCCCAAAATATAGCAGCTAAAAAGCAACACACATTTGGCACCTCATATAGTTTCTATGGCTCATGAAACCAGGAGCAGCAGCTTACCTGGATGTTTCTAGCTCAAGGTCTCTAACAAAGTTGCAGTCAGGTTATCAGCCCTGTCTACAGCCATCCCAATGCTCTACAGGAGCTGGAGGCTGCTTCCAGGCTTACTCCTGTGTTTGTTGGCCATCCTCAGTTCCTCTCTGGCTGTTGAATGAAGACATCCATTCATTGCCATGTGGGTCTCTCCATAGGGCTTGTTGGACAGGGCAGCTGTCTTCCCCCTGAGCATGTGATCTGAGAGAGGCGGAGAGCTGCAGTTTAATCTCAGAAGTGACAGACCATCACTTATGCCATACCTCTTAGTTCCACAGTCCAATCCTAGAACAATGTGTGAGAGCACTATACAAGAGTGTAAATACCAAGAGTTGAGGGTCATTGGGACAATCTTGGAGTTTAGCTACCACACAGGTTCTGCAGTCAGACTGTGGGTTTAAATTCTGAGTCTTATGGGTCAATTCCTACCATTTGCCTCCATTGATACATATGTAAAATGGAAGGAAATTTACCGACTTTGGTTGTCAGAACTAAACTAGCTAATACATTCTGAAAGCTTAAAAATATATAGTCTAGATATTTATGGTTTAATTATAAGATATCTGGCATTTGCTTTAAATTCTCCAGAACACAAAAATTTGGGGGAGGGGGGAGAATTGGGGGCGGGGGGATGATATCCATACATAAAAGGAAATATAAAATGTAAAAATATTAAAATGTTGATAATGGTTTAAAGTGGGTGACCTGTACAGAGAGGCATTTTATACTGTTCTCTTTATTCTTAAGTTTGAAATTTTCCATAATAAAAAGCACTTTACATAAAGAGTTTATCTTGGGAATTGAATCATGTCCCCCACAAAGGGCATGTTCAGGTCTCGACTCTGGTCCTGTGGGTGTGAAACCATTTGTAAATAGGCCTTTTGAAGAGGTTATTAGTTAAGGTGTGCACAAACTGAATCAGGTGGTCTATAATTCAATATGGCTGAAGTCCTTATAAGCAAAAGAAAAAAGCCATAGGAAGAGCAAGAAGCTAGAAGTCAATGAACCTGGAAGAGAAAGGAAAGAACACCACCATGTGCATTGCCATGTGACAGAAAATCCAAGGAACTCCACACATTGCTAGCCAGCCAGTAGATAACAACCCTGGAAAGAAGCAAGCCTTCTAGCCTCTGAAGCCATGAGCTTAGAAATCCCTGTTGTTAAGTCAGCCCATTGTATGTAAATGTTGGCTATTTGTTTTAGCAGCTGAAAAATTAAAACACCTGAAACATAGTAAGCCCTTAGTAAATGTTAGTATTTATTTTTAGGATTCTGAGTAAGTCAGATTTTTCCTTATTCACGTATAATTTCTTATATGTTGGATCCTTCTTTATATGTGTATAATTCTGAATTAAATTCATTAACTTTGGTCTTTATAATGTCTGCTTTTAAAAAAAATCAATCTATTTAGCCATAATCACTTTTTGACCATTGCCCAGTTTTTTAGCCACATAAATACAGGTATAATCTCTATCTTATATACTATGTATCCTATGAACCACAAGAGGGAACCCAAGTCCAGAAATATGCAGAAAGTTATTTCAAAACTTAAAATTACTATTGCCGAGAATCGTAGTCCACTGAGCTATTCCTATGAAGAGACAGAGCTATAAATTCCTGTTCTGGTCTACTAGCTTCCAGAAATGCAATATATCAGAAACAGAACAGCTTTTAAAAAGAGGAATTTAATAAGTTGCAAGTTTACAGTTCTAAGGCTGTGAAAATGTCCCAATTAAAGCAAGTCTATAATAATGTCCAAATTAAAGCACCAATAACAGGTTATCTTCACTCAAGAAAGGCCAATGAAGTTCAGGGTTTCTCTCTCAACTGGAAAGGTACATGGCCAAGTCTGCTAGCTTCCTCTCCTGGCTTCTTGTTTCATGAAGCTCCCCCAGGGACGTTTTCCAAAGGTCTCTGACTACGTGGGCTCTGCAGTTCTCGTGTCTCTACTACTCTCCGTCTCTCCAAAATGCTTCCTTTTTTAAAGAATCCCAGTAAACTAATCAAGACCCACCTGGAATGAGTGGAGTCACATCTCCCTCTAATCCAAGGTTAATAGCCACAATTGGGTGAGTCATATCTCCATGGAGATAACCTAACCAAGTTTCCAACCTACATTATTGAATAGGGATTAAAAGAAAAGATTGCTCCCACAAGATTGGATCAGGATTAAAACATGGCTTTTCTAGGGTACATAAATCCTTTCAAACTGGCATGATTCCCTAATGTCAGCATTCTCTATTCCTATCCCATATAAGGAGAGGCCAATGTTGTTTCTAAAGACTTACAAACTTCCCATGGTGAGAGATATGGAGTGGACCATCTAGGTAGAGAGTGATGTTGGGGTGCGTAAGATTGGGCATACGCTTTGGTTGGCCTTGTAGTGTGACCTGTGTTTAGCTTCCTTGTAGCACCTGAGAACAGGATCAGACTTCTACCCACAGTACCAAGGCTCACAGTAAGATTTTATAGAGTTCCCATATAAAATCCTATTATTAATCCCTTGCATTAATATGGTACATTTTTACAATTCATGAAGGAATATTTTATAATTGTACTATTAACTGTATTACAACAGAGTTCACTGTTTGTGTTACAAGATTTGAGGGGCATCTAAGGTCATTGCTGACAAAAATATCTTATTCTTAGCTTAAGATTTCTCTTTTTAGTAAGGGTCATTCTTTGGGAGTTGGCCATGCTTAAAATGCGCTTGATCCCTGGAGGATCCCTTTCCACCATCCTGTTTATCAGGGTACCCAGGAGGAGTAAACAAGGACCACATAAAGAAGGCAGTCCTGGGAAGGTACAAGGTGCCTGGATGGGCAAGCTAGAGAAGGCCAAGGGAAATACTACCAGTATCAGACTGCTTCAGAGGGGGTGGTGGAAAATTACACTAAGGAACATTCATTACTGCTTATAATAGATAATTACAAAAAGTGGGCTTTGGTTCTTTCATCAGTTGTAACAAATGTTCCACACCAATGCAAGGTGTTAATAATAGGATGGTATATGTTATTCCTGTATTTTATGTATGACTTCTCTGTAAACCCACAACTTCTCTAATAAAAAAAAATAAAAGCTGGGGTTTGACTTGTATTAATTTTCAGCTTTTGGTGAAAGTTTTGTGAGATATGGCCAGGCTTAACTATTTGAGACAAATTTTTCACCCTTTTCATTTCTACTCATCGTCAAACTTCTTTTCAGTTATATGAATGCTGCTTTCAGTTACAGAATTATGGAGTTCAGTGCTCCATATAGAAATCACTCTTCCTGTTAATAGATAGAAATTTTGCCAATCTGTTTATGGATTTGACTCTACCTTTGGTTAGAGTAAGGCCATTCTTGAGAACATTTAGTATATATCAAGATCAAAACATAGTGTAGAATTGAATATGTAAGCTATATATTAAGTCCTTGTACAACTTTAACTCAATTTAAATTTAATAGATATTTATTGAAAGCAAACCATGTAGGGTACCAAAATGAATAAAAATACTGATAATATAGTATATGCACAGTTTTTGGAAAAGTGGCATTTCTAAGTCTGATCTGTACCCTATTGTCCCCTCTTTATTTGGCCAGGGGGAAAGAGTTATGACTAATACAGCTTTTGTCAACTTGGGAAATACTCTATCCTCCTACGTTTTAGTTATATCATTGTTAAGTTTACAGAACCAAATCATAGCAATCAGACTTTCTTCTCCCTAAGAGTAGCCAGGTAAAATTAACTATTTTCCAGGCAATCAAACATATTTAATATATGCGTTCAGTATACCTGAAGCTTACTATAATGGAAACAGTGAATTGATAAGAAATAATAAAGTCAGAAAGCTCCTCCTCCTACCCCAATAAAGTGGATATTAATCCCATATGAAGTATGTGATTTCCAAATATTTTCTCCCTTTCTGTAAGCTGTCTTTTCATTTTCTTTTATTATTACTATTATTAATTAGAGAAGTTGTAAATTAACATAAAATTATGTAAAAAAAATACAGCGTCCCCGTATACCCCCTATTTTGACACTCTGCATTAGCAGAGTACCTTTGTTTCAATTGATGAAAGAATATTAAAATAATACTATTAACTATACTCCATAGTTTACATTAGGATATTTTCCCCATATACCACCCTTATTAATACCCTTATTAGTGTCATGCATTTGTTATAATTCATGAAAGAATATTCCATTACTTTTACTTATACCTTTATGATAAACCTTAATAGAAATTCTGCACAAATCAAGCAGAAACTCCTCAGTCTCTACCCTGAGTTTATTCCATGGTAACCTATATTCTATATTCTAACACTATGACTTTGCCTGTTATAATTAGATCATACAAGTGAGATCTCACATCACTTGTCCTTCTGTGTCTGTCCCATCCCACTCAGCTTAATGTTCTCAAGGTTCTTCCATGTTGTCCTATGCATCGGGACTTCATTCTTTTTCACAGCTGAATAGTTCCATTGTGTGTATATACCACATTTTGTTTCTACATTCGTCAGTTGAAGGACATGTGGGTTGCTTCCATCCTTTGGCAGTTGTGAATAATGCCAAATGTGAACATCAGCATGCAAATATCTGTTCAAATCTGTTTTCAGTTTTTCTGGGTATACACCTAGTACTGGTGTTTCGCCAGGGTTTGCCAGGTCATATGACGATTATATATTTAGTTTACTGAGGAACAGGAAAACTGTCTTCCACAGCAGCCTCTCTATTTTGCATTCCCACCAGCAATTAATGAGTGTTTGATTTCTCCACATCCTCTTCAACACTTATAATCTTCTGTTTTATCAATAGTAGCCATTCTAGCATGTGTGAAATGATATTTCATTGTGGTTTTGATTTGCTTTTCTCTAATAGCTAGTGATGTTGAGCATCTTATCGTGTGCTTCTTAGGCATTTGCATATCCTCTTGGGAATAATGTCTATTCAATTCTTTTGCCAATTTTTAAACTGTAGGATTTCTTTATATATTCTGGATATTAAAACTTCATTGGATGTGTGATTTCCAAATATCTTCTCCCATTGAATAGTTTGTCTTTTCACTTTCTTGATAATGTCCTTTGATGCACAAAAAAGTTTTTAATCTTAATGAAGTCCAATTTACCTATTTTTTCCTTTGTTGCTCAGGTTTTTGGTGTAAAATCTAAAACTCCATTGCCTAATACAAATTCCTAAGGTTATTTCCCTACACTTTCTTCTTTCATATTACCTCTTATATTTAGGTTACTGATCTATTTTGAATAATTTTTGTTTATGTGGGAGGCAGAGGTCCACATTCATTCTTTTGCACATGTATTTTCAGTTGTCCTATCAGCATTTGTTGAAGGGATTGTTCTTCCTCTATCGAATGGTTTTGATGCCCTTGTCAAACATCAAGATGCCGTAGATACATGGGTTTATTTCTGGTCCATATTTTCTCAATTCTAGTCCATTAATTTGTATGCCTGTATTTATGCAAGTACCACATTATTTTAATTACTGTAGCTATGTAGTAAGTTTTGAAATCAGAATGGGTGAGTTCTCTAACTTTGTTTTCCTTTTCAAAATTGTTCTGGCTATTCAAGTCCTCTTGCAATTCCATATGAATTTGAGAATCAGTGTTTCCATTTCTGAAAAAAAAGACTGCTGGAATTTAATAGACATTATGTTGAATTTGTAGATTGCTTTAGGTACTGTTGACATCTTAACAATATTAAGCCTTCAAATGCCTAACTGTAGGATGCCATTCCATTTATTTAGATTATTTTTATTTTTTTCATGAATTTTTATAGTTAAATGTACATGTCTTTCACCTTCTTAATTAAATTTATTCCTAGATATTTTATTATTTTATATGCTGTTGTCAATGGAATGTCAATATTTTCTTAATTTCCTTTTCAGATTTTCCATTATTGGTGTATAAAAGCGCTACTGATTTTGACATGTTAATCTTGTACCCTGAAACTTTGCTGAATTTGCTTATTAGTTTTAATAGCTTTTTAAATAGACTTTGCAAGGATTTTTCTATATGTAGGATCATATTATCTGTGAAAAGGATAGTTTTACTTCTTCCCTTTTGAAGAACTTTATGTCTTTTTCTTACCTGACTGCTCTGGACAAAATTTCCAGCACAATGTTGAATAACATTGGTGACATTAGGCAACCTTGCCTTTTTCCTAGTCTTAGAGAGGAAGATTTCAGTCCTTCGCCATTATGATGCTATGAGTTTCTTTGTTTTCTTTTCTTTTTTTTTTTTTTTTAAATTTGCATATGGGCAGGAGGCACCAGGGATCGAACTCCAGACCTCCAGCATGGCAGGTTGGAGCTCTGCCTGCTGAGCCACGGCAGCCACCCTCTTTGTTTTCTTTTGTTTTAAATTTGGATCACCATTTCATTGCTTAGAAAAGGCATGTTAATTGTTCAAGGCTTTTGCATCCTCATTTGTTCAGTTCTGCCTTTTAATAGGAAAGTTTAATCCATTTACCTGTAAAGTAATAACTGATAACAGAGGACTTACTTCTGCCATTTTATACGTTGTGTATGGGTTTTGTTTTTTTTTTTTTTTTGTAACTCAATTACAGCATTACTGCATTTTTTTAACTGATATTTTGTAGTATGCCATTTTGATTATCTTCTTCTTTCCTTTTATCTATACATTTTAGTTATTTTCTTAGTGATTATCCTTGTGATCACAGTTAGCATCTTAAACTAGTAACGGCCTAATCTGAATAATATCAACTTAATTTCAGTGGTATACAAATTTATTATTCCCATACATTTCCACTACCAACCCCCTTATAAGGGTACTGGTTTATATTATTTCTTTATACATTGTAGGTCCATTAGCATAGATTTTAGTTATTATTTTACATATTTGCCTTTTAAATCATATGTAGAAGCAGTTACAAACCAAAAGTATAATAACACAGTTCTATATTTACCTATGTTGTTACCTTTACCAATGTTCTTTATTTCTTTTTATTGTTTCAAGTTACTGTATAGAGTCCTTTTATTTCAGCCTGAAGGACTTTTTTTTAGCATTTCTTATAGGGTAGGTCTTCCAGTAATGAATACCTTCAGTTTTTGCTTATCAGTAAGTATCTTAACTTCTCCTTCATTCCTTTTTCTTTTACTTGACTTTTTTTTTCTTTATTAAAGAAGTTGTTAAGTTTAAAGAACAATCATGGATAAAATACAGGATTTTCATACTCCGTACAATTACAACTTTCATTTGTGTGGGACATTTGTTAAATCTCCTTCATTCTTTTATTTTAAAATGTTTTTATTGTAAAACTTAAACAAACAAACATATAAACATTTTGACATGTAAACATTCTATGCATCATGTGCAATCAATGGCTGACAATATCATTACATAGTTGTGTATGTGATCACATTGTTCACCATGATCATTTTTTTAACATTTGCATCACTCAGAGAAAGTAATAAAAAAGAAAAAACTCATACATACCATACCCCTTTAGTAGTATTTCAATCTACCAAATTTATTTTAACCTTTGATCTCCCTATTATTTGTATATTTTTTATCCATACTTTTTACTCATCTGTCCATACCCTAGATAAAAGAAGCATCAGACACAAGGTTTTCACAATCACACAGTCACACTGTAAAAGCTATATCCTTATACAATCATTTTCAAGAAACATGGCTACTGGAACACAGCTCTTCAGTTTCAGGTACTTCCCTCTAGCCACTCCAATACACCATAAACTAAGAAGGAGATATCTATATAATGCATAAGAATAACCTCCAAGGTAACCTCTCAACTGTTTGAAATCTCTCAACCACTGACACTTTATTTTGTCTCATTTCTCTTTTCCCCCTTTTGGTCAAGGTTTTCTCAATCCCTTGGTGCTGGGTCCTGGTTTCTGTCCCACATTGCCAGGGAGGTTTACAGTCCTGGAAGTCATGTCCCACATAGGGTGGGGAGGACAGTGAGTTCACTTGCCATGTCGGCTTAGAGAGAGAGAGAGAAGCCATATCTGAGCAACAAAAGAAGTTATCTGAGGGTGACTCTTAGACCTAATTTTAAGTAGGCTTAGACTATCCTTTGCAAGGTTAAATTTCATAGGGTTGAACCCCACGATCAAAGGCTCAGCCTATTGATTTGGTTGTCCCTGCTGCTTGCGAGAATATCAGAAATTCTCCAGATGGGAAAATTGGATACTTCCCCTTTCTTCCTATTCCCCCAAGGGGACTTTGCAAATACTTCTTTATTCAGGATCCAAATCACTCTTGGATTTATTGGGGCATCACACTAATCTGGACAAACCAACAAAATCTCATGCCCTATTCAAGATTCCACTTACTTATGGTGTCCAATTAAACTGACCATACAAGTTAAATTAGGAAACACACTACCCAAAATATAATTTTTGCACCACATAAACATTTCTCCCTTTACTCTCTCTCAGGAGTTGACGTTTTAAAACATGGATGATATCCTTTACCCAGTCTTCTAATATACCTTAGCCCTATCCAGATCAGCTTCATTCATATCTCTACTCAATGTCTGATCACTTTTTCAAATTTTTAAACAGTTCCTGCATGGGGTACTGCTGACTTTCACAGCTTCAGAGCTCTAACTCTGAGTCTCAGGTGTCTCATAAATACCAAAAATTTCTAGGAAAGACCATGTTATATACAAACATCTCAGTAGCTAAGAATTTAGAATTAACAGTTACATCTCCTGAATATATATGACTGCTGTAGGTGCTTACAATCTATGACCCTTTACAATATGCCCCAACCTGATATCCTGTGCTTTCAACTTTAGTTTACCGAATTTTTATATTATAGTTAGTCCGTATGATTAAGGCATGATAATATTTGTCTTTTTGTTCCTGACATTTCATTCAACATACAGCTCTTAAGTTTCATTCATGAAGTTGCATGCTTTACAACTTCATTCTTTCTTGTAGCCACTCAATAGTCCATTGTATGTACACACCATAGTCCCCCCTTCCATTCTTCATCCATCGTACCCTTAGACCACCTCCATTCATTGTGGATTATGAACACTGCTGCCAGAGACACCAGTGTGCAATTGCCCATTCGTGTCCCATACTCAGCTTCTCCAGGTATATACTGAGCAATGGGATTTCAAGATCATATGGTAAACCCACTGCTAGCCTCCTGTGGAACCACCACACTGCCCTCTAAGGTGTTACACCTCTCATTTCACTACCAATAGTGAATAAGTACATCTCTTTCTCCACATTTCCCTTAGCACTTGTTTCTCTCTATTCATTTTTAAATAGTTTATTCCCACATCATACAATCCAGTCTAAGTGTATAGACATGCCTTTGCTACCATACACTATCTGAAGACATTTCTTTTTCTTCCACAAAGAATCCATTCCCCTTTCTGAATCCACCTGCCTGTTGCCATTTAGTTTTGGCATAATGCCTTTGTTATATTCATTGGAAGCATATAACAATGTTACCGTTGACTATAGACCCTAGCTTGCATTGCTTGTACTTTTTCCTGTAAACCTTCTATTTTCCACAAGCTGAAAAAACTGACATTCCTTTGTTCTTCCTCATGCAAAAACGCTTTTTAGTTTGGCATTTAATCATCATCATTATATACTCTAGATATTCCTAAATTATACCATCTCAGTCTTTATTGTCCATCTTTCCTACTGGTTTCATACGTGTCCCCAGCCCTTCTCCCTCTCTCATACTCATTCAGTGTATTTAAATTATTATACTATAATCAGGTAGTATTGTGCTATCTATTTCTGAAATTTTACAATCAGTCCTGCTGCACAATCTGTATTCCCTCAGCACCAATTATTCAATCTCACCCTATTTTATCTCCTGATAATCTCTGTTCTTAACTGAAATTCTCCAAATTCATTCATAAATGTTAGTTCATACCAGTGAGACCACACCATTTTTGTCCTTTGTTTCTGGTTAATTTCACTCAGCATGTCTTCAAGATCCATCCATGTTTTCACTAGCTTCATGACTTTATTCTGTCTTGATAGCTGCTTAATATTCCATTGTATATATATACCACAGTTTGTTTAGCCACTCAACTGTTAATGGATATTTTGGCTGTTTCCATCTCTTGGCAATTGTAAATAATGCTGCTATACACATTGGGGTGCAAATGTTCATTTGTGTCCTTGCCTTCATGTCCTCTGAATGATACCTAGCAATGGTATTGCTGGATCATTTGGCAATTCTATACTTAGTTTCCTGAGGAACTGCCAAATTGCTTTCCACAATGGTTGTACCATTTTACATTCCCACCAACAATAGATAAGTGTGCCTCTTTCTCCACATCCTCTCCAGCACTTGTCATTTGCTGTTTTTTTGTTTTGTTTTGTTTTGTTTTTTATAATGGCCATTCTAGTGAGTGTGAGATGATATCTCATTGTGGTTTTGATTTGCATTTCCCTAATAGCTAGGGAAGTTAAGCGTCTTTTCCTGTGCCTTTTAACCATTTGTATTTCCTCTTTTGGGAAGTGACTGTTCATGTCTTTTGCCCTTTTTTAGAATTGGGCTGTTTGTCTTTTTTTTTATTGAGTTGAAGAATTTCTTTATATATTCTGGATACTAGACCCTTATCTGGCATGTGGTTTCCAAATATTGTCTCCTATTATGTGGGCTGCCTTTTTGCTTTCTTGACAAAGTTCTTTGATGCATAAAAGTGTTTAATTTTGAGGAGTTCCCATTTATCTATTTTGTTCTTCAATGCTCATGCTTTGGGTGTAAGATCTAGGAAACCACCTCCTCTTACAAGTTTTATAAAACATTTCCCTACATTTTCTTCTAAAAATTTTATGGTCTTAACTTTCATGTTTAGGTCTTTGGTCCACTTTGAGTTAATTTTTCTATAAGGTATGACATATGGATCCTCTTTCATTCTTTTCATATGGATATCCAGTTCTCCAAGCACCATTTATTAAGAGGCTGCTCTGTCCCAGGTGAGTTGGCTTGACTGCCTTATCAAAGAACAACTGTCCAGAGATGAGAGGGTCTATATCTGAACACTCAATTTGATTCCATTGATCAGTATATCTATCTTTATGCCAGTACCATGCTGTTTTGACCTCTGTAGCTTTGTAATATGCTTTAACGTCAGGTAATCTGAGACCTCCCATTTCATTTTTCTTTCTCAAGATATTTTTAGCTATTCAGGGCACACTACCATTCCAAATAAATTCGGTTATTAGTTTTTTTATTTCTGCAAAGTAAGTTTTTTGGCTGTTAATTGGTATTGCATTCAATCTATAAATCAATTTAGGTAGAATTGACATCTTAACTATATTTAGTCTTCCAATCCATGTACATAGTATGCCTTCCATTTATTTAGGTCTTCCGTGATTTTTTTTTTTTTTTGGCAATAGTTCTGTGTACAGGACTATTGCATCCTTAGTTAAATTTATTCCTAAATATTTGATTCTTCTGGTTGCAATTGTAAATGGAATTTTTTCTTGATTTCCTCCTCAGATTGCTCATTACTAGTATATAGAAACACTACTGATTTTTTTTAGCTATTTTATTGTATAATATAACATATATTGAAAGCAAAGAAAGAAAAAAACAATAGTTTTCAAAGCACTCTTCAACAAATAGTTACAGGACAGATCCCAGAGTTTGTCATGGGCTACGATACAATCCTCTCAGATTTTTTCTTCTAACTGCTCCAGAATATAGTAGGCTAGAAGGAATTTTTTTTTTATCATCAAATAGACATTTTTTTCTTTTCTGTGAAAAATGACATATATACAAAAAAGCAATAAATTTCAAAGCACAGCACCACAATTAGTTGTAGAACATATTTCAGAGTATGACACGGGTTACAATTCCACAATTTTAGGTTTTTTACTTGTAGCTATTCTAAGATACTGGAGACTAAAAGATCTATCAGTTGAATGAATCAGCAATCATATTCATTTGTTTAATCCTTTCATCTCTCTATAAGTCAACCATCACCTTTGATCTTTCTGTCCTTCTCTTTAGGGGTGTTTGAGCTATGGCCATTCTAACTTTTTTATGTTGGAAGGGTCTGTCAGTAATATGGGGTATAGAAACACAACTGATTTTTGGGTGTTGATCTTGTAAACTGCCACTTTGCTGTACTCATTTTTTTTTTAGCTCTAGCTGCTTTGCTGTGGATTTTTCAAGGTTTTTGACATATAGTATCATATCATCTGCAGACAATGACAGTTTTACATCTTCTTTACCAGTTTTGATGCCTTTTATTTCTTTTGCTTGTCTAATTGCTCTGGCTAGAACTTCCAACACAATGCTGAATAACAGTGGTGACAGTGGACATCCTTGTCTTGTTCCTGATCTCAGGGAGAAAGCTTTCCATCTTTTCCCATTGAGAATAATGTTAGCTGTGGGTTTTTCATACATTCCCTTTATCATGTTGAAGAAGTTCCCTCTATTGCTATCTTTTGAAGTGTTTTCATCAAGAAAGGATGTTGAATTTTGTCAAATGCCTTTTCTGCATCAATCAAGATGGTCATGTGGCTTTTCTCCTTGATTTGTTGATATGGTGTGTTACATTAATCAATTTTCTTATATTGAACCATCCTTGCATACCTGGGTAAATCCCACTTGGTCATGGTTTATAATTACTTAATGTGCTGCTGGATTCAATTTACAAGAATTTTGTTGAGGATTTTTGCATCTATATTCATTAGAGAGATTGGTCTGTAATTTTCTTTTCTTGTAGAATCTTTGGCTTTGGTATGAGGGTGATGTTGGCTTTATATAATGAATTAGGTAGCCTTCCCTCCTCTTCACTTTTTTTGAAGGGTTTGAGTAGGACTGTGTTTTAGTCTGCCAAAGCTGCCAGAATGCAACACACCAGAGATGGATTAGCTTCCAATAAAAGGGGGTTTATTTGCTTAAAAAATATATAGTTCTTCAGAGGAAAGGCATCTAACGTTCATCTGAGGTTCTTTCTTACATGGGAAGGCACAGGGTGATCTCTGCTGGCCTTCTCTCCAGGCCTCTGTGTTCCAACAGCTTTCCCCAGGGTGATTCCTTTCTGCATCTCCAAAGCTGGGCTGAGCTGCGAATGCTGAGATGAGTTATGCTGAGCTGCTTGGGTTGTGATACATTGATATCTCTCATTTAAGCATCCAGCCAATTAAATCAAACATCATTCATTGCAGCAGGCACTCCCCCTAGCTGACTTCAGATGTAATCAGCAACAGATGAACTTCATGCGGCATTGGCTCATGTCCACAGCAACAGAACTAGGCCCCTTCACCTGGCCAAGTTGACACCTGAACCTAAGTACCTCAGATTGATACTAATTGTTTTTGAAATGCTTGGTAAATTCACATGTGAAGCCATCTGCTACTGGACTTTTCTTCTGGGGGAGCTTCTTGATTGTTGGTTTGCTCCTTTGACTGGACCATATCTTCGATTTTTGTAGTATGACTTGTTATTTTTGCTGGCATCTAGGCATTTGATTTCCTTAATTAGCTTATTCTGAAGATTGTTTTCACCCTTTTACCTAGGATTTTCTTGCTGGATGACTTTATTCTCTATCTCTTCTTTGAGATTCAGACCTCTAGCATAGGTTCTGTTTAACTGATCAGAATTTTTCCGTTCTCGTTTTTCTGTTTCTTGCCCTGCCTATGTGGAGACTTTTTTTCTTTTCTTTTCTTTCTTTTTTTTAATTTTTTTATTTTTTTGAGGAGCATCTACTCAGATATTATAGATCCCAGTCAGATTTTCCCAGACTGGACTGTCCTCCTCTCAGGAGAAAAGACTCACCTGTATCAGTTTTCCCTGAGGGTAAGACCCAGAAGGTTGACAGACTGTCTTATGAAGCCTCTAGACTCTGTGTTTTTCCTATCTGCTTTAATCTTAGCAGACTCTCCCTGCTGGGGATATGGTTGAGTCAAAGGTGAGGTTGTAGGTTGGTGTTAATTGCTTCAGTTTTCCAGTCCCTGAGGCCTGAATTCTTTGAGGGAGAGATCCCAACTGAGCTGGGCCCCACCCTCTCCTGGGGAAGGCACAGCTTCCAGGGAATTAATTCCTTTCACCTTCCCAGCCACTTTGTGTCTCAGACAAGCTTAATTCCACCCTTGCCTGGGGCAGTTGGAGCCTGAGAAGTCTTGCAATTCTATCTGATCAATTGTTAAGTAGTACAAACAAAGCAAAAAAAAATCCTTTTCAGAGCAGGACCCCATTCCTCAGGTTTGTCAATCAAGACCTTAAATTGGTATATTGTTCTATGTAACTCTAGGTTCTAGTGCCCCCCCTTTTTAGGGTCCAGTCTAAAGTATTTTCAAGTATTTTTGTGCTGTCTTACTCAAAAAGCCTCTGTTTTGTTTTGTTTCCATCAGCCCTGCCCCTTCTCTGCCAGGACAGTTCTTATTCCAGATTATTAGTTCTTATTCCAGCTTTATCTGATCTGAAGGCCTATTTTCAGTAGTCAGAATTTGTTAATTAATTCTGTAATTGGAGCCTGGTTGACTAAGCCTTGCTGCTAGTAAAGTCTGTTTCCTTTCCCCTCGGGGAACCAAGCTGTCATGCCCATGGGGGAGAGGCACTGGTCCCCCATGGCTTGGGGGACTTACAGTTCTGTATGGGGTCTCAGCCAGCCCAGGTTGCCCAGATTGGTGTATGCTGTGTGTCCAGTCACTGATGTGGCCCCAGCAGTGATTCTGTTCTGTTCCTGGCATTTACTAGCTGCTTTGGAGGATGAACTAGATTCCACACCTCATTAAGCTGCCATCTTCCCCATCTCTCCTTCATTCTTTTTTTTTAATTTTTATTAATAAAACCAATCAGCATACAATATAAACATTCTAACATTCTTTTTTATCAAATAGTTGTATATTCATCATCATGATTATTTTTTAGAACATTTGCATCAATTTAGAAAAAGAAATAAAAAGAAAACAGAAAAAAATTCATTCATACCATACCCCTTACTCCTCCCTTTCATTGATCACTAGCATTTCAATCTACTAAATTTATTTTAACATTTGTTTCACCTATTATTTATTTATTTTTAATCCATATGTTTTACTCATCTGTCCATAAGGTAGATAAAAGAAGCATCAGACACAAGGTTTTCACAATCATATAGTCACATTGTGAAAGCTATATCATACAATCATCTTCAAGAAACATGGTTACTGGAACACAGCTCTATATTTTCAGGCACTTCCCTCCAGCCTCCTCAATATACCTTAACAAAAATGTGATATCTATTTAATTCATTAGAATAACCTCCAGGATAACCTCTCAACTCTGTTTAGAATCTCTCAGCCTTTGACATTTTATTTTGTCTCATTTCTCTCTTCCCCCTTTTGGTTGAGAAGGTTTTCTCAATCCCTTGGTGCTTAGTCCCAGCTCATTCTAGGATTTCTGTCCCACATTGCCAGGAAGCTCCACACCCCTGGGAGTCATGTCCCATGTAGAGAGGGGGAGGGCAGTGAGTTTGCTTGTTGTGTTGGCTGAGAGAGAAAGGCCAAATCTGAGCAACAAAAGAGGTTCTCTTGGAGGTAACTCTTAGGCCTAATTTCAAGTAGGCTTAGCCTATCCTTTGTGGGATTAAGTTTCATATGAACAGACACCAAGATTGGGGGCTCAGCTTCCTTCATTCTTAAGGGACAATTTTGTCAGATATAGAATTCTTGGTTGACAGTTTTCTTCTTTAAGAACTGTAAGTATGTCATTCCAGTGCCCTTTAGGCTCCATGATTTCTGATGAAAAATGGGTTGTTAATCTTATTTAGGATTTCTTTTATGTGACAAGTTGCTTCTCTCTTGCTGCTTTCAAATTCTCCTCTGTCTTTCGATTTTGACAATATCACTATAATGTTTCTTAGTGTAGATCTTTTTGAATTTATCCTGCTTGGAGTTCATTGAGCTTCACTAATGTACATACTCATCTTCCATCAAATTTGGGAAGTTTTCAGCCAATGTTTTTTTCAAATACTTTTTCTGCCACTTTCTCTCTTTAATCCTGCTGTGATGCATATGTGGTACATTGATGTCCCACAGGTCCCTCAGGCTCTATTAATTTTTTTCACTCTTTTTTCTTTCTGCTCCTTACACAATTGAGTAATTTCAATTATCCTCCAACTCTATTCTTTTAAAGATTGTTTTTCCCTCTTCTGGGTCCCTTGCATTTTCATAGGAATTTTGGGATCAGCTTGTAGATTTCTGGAAAAATAAAGTGGGAATTTTGACAGGAAGTACATTGAATCTGTAGATCAATAAGAGGAGTACAAAAGAAATTCTTAAAATAACTTTATTCTAGCCTAATAGATTATGGTAGACTGTTCACACACACACAAAAATGGCCACTATGATTCCCTTCCTTCTATCCTGTGCCTTTGAAATATGATTTCAAAAGTGGGGCAAAGGGCAGGCCACGGTGGCTCAGCAGGCAAGAATGCTTGCCTGCCATGCCAGAGGACCCAGGTTCGATTCCTGGTGCCTGCCCATGTAAAAAAAAAAAAAAAAAAGTGGGGCATGGATAGATGCTATGATTTTGCAGTTCCTTCTATCAAATAATGGAGCCTATTTCCCATCCCTTGAATCCAGACTGAAATTGTGACTTACCTGGACCAGGAAGAATGGGGCAAAAGTGATGTGTTAGTTCCAAGAGCTTTGCACACTACTCATTCTGTTACCACGTGAACAAGCTCAGGCTGCCCTGCTGGAGGATGAGAGACCAGATGGAGCATATCAAGCCACCCCAACTAAAGTTATCCCCAATACCAGCTAGCTCCCAGACAACCTGGAAGGTGACTGGAAACCCAGCAGAAATTTTTGAAGCACGGCCTAAATAAGCAGATTGGCCCAGTCTCTCCACAGACTCAAGAGCAATAAAGAAAACCTGTTAGTTGTTTTCTTTTCCTTTTTTTTATAAAAAAATATAGAATGCTTCATGAATTTGCATGTCATCCTTGCATAGGGGCCATGGTAATCTTCTCTGTATTGTTCCAATTTTAGTATATGTGCTGCTGAAGCAAGCACTGTTTGTTGTTTTAAGCTACTTGGTTATGAAGTAATTTGTTTTGTAGCAACAAATAATAGATACAAAGGAAAATAAAAAACTTAAATGTTCACTAAAATATGTCCTCTTGATTCTGTATCTTTACATATGTCTAGTCAGTTCATTCCTCTGGATGGACTCTCCAGACTCCTTGGGTAATAAAAATCCTCTTTGACACATTAATCTTCAGAGTACCTCTGTGGAGTGTACTTATTGGCTCCCCTTCCTGGCTCTACCAGCTCACACAATTCCAGCAGCACCCAGCTCCTCTCTCAAGGCTTCATCTTTCACTGTAGCTCACTGTTTGGAATTGACCATAGAATTTCACTTCCAGGTCTTTGATCTTTGGTATTCCCCGGCTCAGGATTCAATCTCTGCCTATGACCCTTTACATTTCTGGCAATCACCTTGCTCCCCCCTCCCACACCCACATTCATACTTCCTGTAACTCCATATGGACCTTGAAATGACCCATGCAGGGTTTTCAGATAAAATACATGCAATGTTCGTGATATACTTATCCTAAAAAGTCAGTCATCCTTTGTTCTAATTTTAATTTAACTAGGAGTCATATATACATATATATATTTTATATGTATTTTTATTTGCTAAATTTGGCAAACTAGGCCCAAGTTCTGCCATGAAAACTTTGGGGAAAAAGTGCATCAGGAAAAATAAATGAATATTTTATTTCTCCTATTCCTTGAGTAGACATTTTTCAAAGGATACGTCTGCATACATAGGCCAGTATACCACATAGTTCATTAGCCAAGCCAATAACCATGAGCTTAAATTTAAATAAATACAATCCTGCCCTTGAGAATGGAGAATATGTACAATGATGCTGGTAGTGTTTTATTTCTCTGGGATTGACTATTGTCTGATGCATTATTTTATAGCCAGCTGTATTAGTAAGTGTGTTTAACCACATAAATTTATGCTATGCTAATTCACATTGAAGAAAGCAAAATTTCTCAAATTGTTAAAAGCATGGTTTTCATATAAATTGTGAGCACATGTCAAAATTTTATTTAATTCATTGATGAAGAAGCTGAAAGAAAGAAAATTGGTTTGATGAGGATATAAGAAACTGGAATATGTCAGTGGGAAGAAATGCTGAAATCAGGTTAAGTTAGAAATAAAATTGGTTTGTATCCTACAGGGCAATAAAACCAGAACCTTTAGGCTATCTCCTCTACCAAACAGGGAGTCAAATCATGCTTACCAGCTGTAACAAGTTAATACTTTACAGAATTGTGAGGCATCTGGGTCCTGATCAATTGCCAGCCAGAATTACACTCCATGAAAGTATGACCATCAGATTGGTCTATTAGAAAATACTCTATCATATTAAAAGGTCAATTAATGATACTTTTTGCCCATTGTCCAATTTTTTGATAATTTTTCCTGTATGATATATACCACATTCATAACTACAGAAATTTGACATGGAAAAGGTAAAGGATATAGACAAATAGTTTGCTTGATCTCCCTACCATTCCATTCTGGTGTGAGGCTGAGATGAGCGATAAAAGTCTACTCTTCCCTCACTCCCTCTCAGTATCCTGGGGACACTTGTTAATGAATATAAGTCCAGTGATTAAAGTTGTAGATTTTTCAAACAGAAGACTACTTACATGCAAACCAACTACTTCGTGTGACACCCATCCAAGGAAGCATGAACTGCTCCAATACTGGTGGAAAAATGGACCCATATGTGATCTCCAAATTGGAACATTGCTAAGGTTTTCCTAGGCTATTTTTACCATTTAAAATTTTGACATACATAATGAATTCAGATTCTAGCTGCAGTACAAAAAGAGACTGTTCTGTAATATTGACTTTTTGACTAATTTTTTGAGGAGGCTAATACATACTCTAGAGATTTCAAAAGGTACAATTAAGGTTATGATAGAAATTGTTGGTGTCTAGCCCAGATCCCTTTGTCTAATCTCATTCCTCAGTTGCTCTGAGGATTAATTACTAATTGCTCAGAGCTTCCCTATTTGTAGAGAATTACCCTCTGCCAATAGGAGCCCCTCTCTTAAGAGGCTGTTTCTTCCTCCTGAGGGCAACTCACAACCAGTGACTGACTAATAAGGGTACAAAATTCTGGACCAAATTCACCAAGTCACCTTGTACAGCTCTCCAAGATATCAAACAGAAACTAGAATTTAGTTAAAACCATAACCTTGCTTAGCCTTTGACCCCTGTCATACTGCATCCCTCACTCTCTCCTCCTGAGAATATACATTTAAGGTTATCTGTCTCAGGCTCTGCTTCTAAGGAAACTAACGTAAGACAAGGGTACTGGGTAAAAAATAAGTTTTCTTTCTGTCTTTCTCCTTCAGGCACTCAGTTCATTTGTGGGAGGCAAACTTGGATGCCAGTGTCTTTGGTAAACTTCCAGAAATATGAAAAATATGTAAATATATAATATATATTAACTTTGTGGATTTTTGTTTTATACACAAATGGTCTCATACACTATCATTGATCTGCCCTCTGTCTTTCTCAACCAATAATGTGTCTTGGAGATGGTTCCTAATCGGTACATACAGTGCTGTTATTTTTGGAAAAGCTGTGCAATATTCTGTTGTATATACTTACTGTAATTAAGATTATTGGTTCTCTAATTATGAACATGTAGCTTGTTTCTAGTGTTTTGCTACTACAAGCAATGCTATAATGCTATAATGAATTCTTTGTCCATATGAAATACAAATTATGAATATTTTTGTAGGATAAATTCCTATTAGTGGAATTGTTAGTCAATACATATATTTAGGATACATACATTTAGATTTTGATATTGCTAAAGTGCTTTCCACAGGAGTTAAATCAATTTTAACTACCACTGAAAGTATGTGGGAATGCCTTTTCTCAAGTCCTCACCAACATCGTGTGTAGCCAAATGTTTTATATTTGCCAACCTCTGTGAAAAATGGTGTCTCCTATAATGAGTGAGGTTATACATGTATTTATATGTTTAAAAACCATTTGTAAAAAAAAAAAACATTTGTACTTCCATTTCTGTGAACTATCTATTTATGTCTATTGCCATTTTTATATTGGCGTTTGGCTGTTTGTTATTGAATTATATGTACTCTTTATTTATTAGTAAATTAACCCTCTCTTGTGTGAGTTATAAATATTTTTCTGAATTCTCATTTGTCTTTTTACTTTGTTTATGGAGTTTTAATGCTGTGCAGAATCCTTTTTTGCTTTTAGGTAACTGGATATATAAATCTTTTATTTTCTTCATTTTTTTGTGTGTGTAGCACTTAAGTACTGTCATAGTCTAATATTATTTTGGAAAATCTCTGATACTTTCTATTAGCGCTTTTATGATATTACATTTT